>RDPX01000237.1:732329-742329 GCA_003991215.1 Morbakka virulenta | reverse complement strand
ACCCAATATAGAACGGGGTTGTGCACTGTGCCCAACTTGCACAGACCTATTGAAAATGTTGAAATGGCTATTGAAAATGTTGAAAATACTGAGAAGCATCTTAAATTTCTTTTGGTTCTTATTGAAAAGATTTTTAATGGTTTCTTCTTTATATTTGAATATAGGAAGAAATAAAGGAATGGGTTAACTTTCACAAAAAGAAATGGCGATTTCAAATATTGCAAAGAGCAGAACGAAAAAGATTGCGGAATATTCTTGGCGTTGACGAGAACACACCCTTAATCGATTCTGCCGGGAAAGAAAAACACAATATTTCTTTATTCTTTAAGAAACAAGCACAGTCTCTTCTAGACCAACCATGGCAGATAGTTCAGGTATGCGCTTTCTAAGAAACTAAATTAATATTTTGTTGGTGAATTTTAGGCGGCTGAAATAGCATAGATCAAGAAAACTGTGTATTGCTAAATGTAAAGTGGTCAATAAAAGATAAACACTTGAATAAAACATTTATTTTTTGGCTTAGAGTGAAAAGGACTTTTAAAGACGAATATTATTGATTTTTTAAAGGGTTAACTTGACTTCTGTCCGTATTTTTCAGGAGAATGTTTCCCTGTTATTTCTGCTTTTTATAAAGTTCCTTGGAAACATTTGATAGAAACCTTAAACATTTCTCGAAAGTGTGATTTATAATAGCCTAAAAGCAAATTATTTTATTTAATCAGGAGATTACCCAGTTGGAAGGCTGGCCATAACCTGGGCTTTTTGTATGCTTTAGAATGTTCTAAAATGTTTTGAAATTTGCCAGGAAATGCGGGTAATACCTGTAATTATTATTGATGTAAGTGATTTGGATATTAAGGTGTATTTGTATGATGAATTACCAGCTGCATTTGCCACGAAGTCGGAAAATCATTAATAAGGCTTGTGTTTGCAAGTGACTCACATACCTGTGAAACATAAAACATACCTTCTAACTCTTAATTTCTCTTCTTAAAAGGGTTGACGACTTTGATAAAGCAACGTACTTGCAGTTTATTGTGGGTGTCACCTTTGTTTTGCCTTAAAAATAATGGTTTTGATTCTTCGTCCCAGAGTAATAACACTGGCTAACTATTAAGTGACCTGTATAAACCCTGTTTAACGTTGTAATTCGTAACCTTTTATTTATGACATTTTTCTTACTTTTACACTTTCTTTTATGTACAAAACTTACACGGATATAAAAATTCCATATGTCACAATTTTCTGAATTGCATTTTTCATTGTTTGTCATTGTTTTTTATTGTTTTCCATTGTTTTTCAATATTTTTCATTGTTTTTCATTGTTTTTCATTGTTTTTATTGTTTTATTGTTTTTCATTATTTTTCATTATTTTTCATTGTTTTTCATTATTTTTCATTTTTTTGTTTTTAATTTTTTCATTGTTTTCGTTGATTTTATTGTTTTTTGTTGGGTTTTTTCACTGCGAAGGTGACAGACGATAACACAGCAGGCAAAGTGAAAGTATGGGCACTTGTTGGAAAGGACCTCCAATGTATTAAAGTCCATGTACCCAAGATATTTTATGTAAATTCAAAGAAAGCCAAAGAAGCTGACTCTGCACGTATGTTTTTAAATGCATGTTATTCAGTGATTGTTGTTGAGAAAGAGCTGTGCAGCAATTTTTGACCGTTCCGGGTTTTTAAAAATTTTTTCACTGAAAATATTTTAAATAAAAAACACTGGATTAGCAACAATTGCTATTCTGGATAAGACAGTGTAATCAAATCAATATTATTATTATTACTTTACTGATCTTCCATGGCATATTTAACGATTTCTCTCAATTCATCTGTGACCTTCGCTTTTCTAACCATTAGCAGCATATTTAAAACCACAATTTTTTTGACTTTGTTTAGGAACTGAGTTTTTGCCTATCGTGTTTGGATTTACCATATACCATACTAGTTTACAGGTCGTTCTCTAGCCCAATCCTGTTTCAATATGTAATAGAAAACACACTTTCCTGATATGGATACTTGATTTTTGAAATATCTCAATTTGAGAGCTCTGTTAATGATCAGTTGGTTGATTTCCTGCTCCGCCCAGTATATGTAACCATATGTAACAGTGAAGGGAAACGTCGACAAACCATAGAAGACAGATAGAAGACAGGTTTTTAATGATGACGATGTATTTTTGCAGGTCTTAGCTAAAAACCCACTGCAGTCTTGGTTACATTAGTCAATTATCTGTTTTTTAAATCAAGATATGTAATAGAATAACAGACATGTTCCTCGTATGTCACCAGTCATTAAATGCTATAGACTATACACCGACAGTGTGTAAACAAGACAATAAAACGCATGAAGGTGGAACTGTAGAAATAATGGTATCTTTAGATGTTTTAAAAATTAGAAACTTTGAGAAATAAGATTAACTGTTCGAGTTGGTATAAGGGTCCAATGAAAATAATATTCGTAGTGATAATGCTCAGAGCTAGGGCACGTTTAAAGCCTGGATAAATGCTACTTTTTTTTTGTTTTAGCGTCATTTTCCCCCAGTAACTGGGGGCTCAGACGGTGCCCTTCATTGGGACTTGGATTTTGTAGTGAGAAATGTTTTGGCCGAATGTCCTTTCTGAGGCTAACCAATTGCCTTTTCTTTTGTGAATTTCCGAAGTCGTTCGCTCGGGGAATCGAACCCGGAATTCTTGGTTAGGGTGCAGTTGCACTAATCATTAAGCCACAGCTCCACATTTAATCTTAATATTCATTTTTAACGTTAAAATTGTGTATAGGTTTTATATTGCAATTTGTGATTATTTAAGACTTGCAGATGTGCACACATGTTGCACTCCCTGAATGGCAATGGGTAAGGCACGACTGTTTCAGTCTTTTCCTGGAACGATCTTATGAAATACTTGTGAATGAAAATTTAATAACTTAATTACTTTGTAAAGAGAAGTTCGAAAAGGCTGCTTGGCCCTGCGGAGTTTTTTATCTTCTTTGTGAGTAGAAATTGTAATTTAGACACAGAGAGACAAAGAGACAGGGGCAGAGAAACCTAATTCCAAAGGCATATTACTTTATTAGAGAACTATCATTTGTTGGCTTTTGTTCAGATGCATTTTGCTGATGACTGCTAATGTTATCATATAGATATTGATTAAATTTAACTTTGTTTTTTTTTCAGTTTGTAGAAAGGTCACGCGTTTGCTACCACATGCAAATCCAGTGTATTTTCTTTATGAATACTCTGTGCCAGAGGCAGTTTATAACGAACACAGCAGGTAATGTGTATCCCTGTTCCCTTTTTTGAAATAACAAACTGAAACAGACTTACAAGTTAATAAATCTGGAGCAAACACTCACTTTTTAAAGAGTTATTTGCTTATTTTTATATAGAAAGTTAGGTAAACTGTCTGCTGCTTGTGAACATATTATTTAGGAAGCAAATGTGGTGTGTATTGGTCTAAACTAAACACTAAACTGAAAATAAATAAAAACAGATTTATGATTTATTAGTTGTTTATCTATTTATATGAATTATATAAGTATACATATATAATATATATATCTATATATATATGTATATACATGTGTGTGCATATGTAACGTTTTATAGGATCAAATACAGTAGTTAGCCTGTAGGATTGAAAAATATGATTTGCATTAATGGGTGTCACTCTAAGCTAAACTTAGTGGAACATAGTTTCTTCGATATTACAGTTTTTAGCTAACCTGTTCGTATGGCAATTGTAAAAATCAAGGAAGATCTTAGCGGCCACAACTAATTGTTCTTTCAACTGTACGTGAGCAGTGGACATACTCAGACAGATTAGACATGCGTTACGTTAATAAATAATACCAATGGGATCAAAGAAATATATATCAAAAGAAACGAATCATTTTTTTGTCATTTAACAAGGTATTCCCATATACTTTGGATTAAGAAATTTCAAAACCATCAAGAACATGATGTCAGAACCTTTGAGTGGTATTCCCATATACTTTGAAGCTGATTCTATATGACCTTAATAGCGTTTCAATTAGCCGACAAATAATTTCATTTTGTTTGGTTTTCTGCCTTGAATGAGCTTTCATATTTTATTTCAACGTTCCTTTATATTACGCCTTCACCTTCTTGATGTCTTAGTGAAATCCTTGCTCTCTCCTTGACCACTAAAGTTCCTTGGTTTTCCAGGTGGCTCTTCAAGAAATGCACTTACATAACTCCCAGTGTATGAAAATATTTGAGCTGTTCAAAAATGAATATTACATTAACAAGGCTAATTTAATATTTATTTTTCCTACACAATAAACCTTTTGTTGCAAAATTTATTAAAACCTAACATACATTTGACATGATTTTAATCATTGATGGTTTGTAATTGGAATATTTAGTCAGTTTTCTTAAAAGAGGGTCAACAGTTACTTCGGGGTTAGTTTTTCTTCAGTCAGAGCTGGAAAGGTATCTTATGTATTCTTAAAACAATCTTGAGTGGAATACAATTTCGCTTCTACCTGTCATTGGCTCATAGATGTTGCCGTTGTCATCAGGCGTTATTGCTTTCCTTACTAGACATTCTTTTCGAACCTAATGCTCAGCTCCTGAGCAGAGCTTGCATAGACACCGAAATATTTCAAAGGGGATTGGGCAAATGATAGACATTTCATTTTGGTACCTTATAATAATTTTATCAATTCCTTGTATGAAAGCCTTTGGCTTTAACGAGACTAGCGTAGCAATCAATTTGATCCAATGATGGAGCTGCTAGTTAAAACATCACTTACGTGGTTAATATTCCTGTGATTTTAGGCCTTCCTCTGTGTTATAGGTATTCCTGGGCTATATTTTGTGCCTTGTGCGTTTTTCCAGCATTTACGGACAACTTGAAGTGCCTGAGTTTTATCCTTATCATCCAAATTTGTTTTAAAAATACACCATTCCTCACTATACTTAGTTACGTTTAACATCTGGTTTTGTTAAGTATAAGGTCCCTATAAGTAACAGGACTGATTTTTATGAAAATTGGGAACTTTGTTGTAAAGCCAGGGAAACTTCAGTAGGTTTTCGCTCTATGTCATGGGGTATTTTCTGAGTTANTCCTGTGGTTTTAGGCCTTCCTGGGCTATATTTTGTGCCTTGTGCGTTTTTCCAGCACTTACGGACAACTTGAAGTGCCTGAGTTTTATCCTTATCATCCAAATTTGTTTTAAAAATACACCATTCCTCACTATACTTAGTTTAACATCTGGTTTTGTTAAGTAAAAGGTCCCTATAGGACTGATTTTTATGAAAATTGGGAACTTTGTTGTAAAGCCAGGGAAACTTCAGTAGGTTTTCGCTCTATGTCATGGGGTATTTTCTGAGTTATTGTTAGTTATAAATGTTCGCTGTACTTTTGCTGAATTAGCTTGTAGTACAATTTTCGTTCACAAACAAAAACGAGTTTTTTTTCTATCAGTGTTAAGAACATTTTAATTGAGAAGTCATTTTTAAGACGCAATAATCCATTGCAGTTAGCTTGAATTAATTGTTCTGTGGAAGTATTTTCTAAATGTGATGTTGGGATGAATTAGGAGAAAAGAGTATTGGGCTGGATTTTAAAAAAATGCTTAGAATGTTCAGGGCGTTTACCTATATTTGACTAAATTTTAAGGTAAGGTGAGAATTGTGTCTTCAGAATTGTAACGTTTTTTAAAATTTGCTATCAGGGCTTGTTCATGGTAATTTAAAAGGTATGTAGGTATGCCTCCCTCCAAAGCTAATGCAATTTTGTTAACTGCATACGTCCTGGCATTGCTGCAGTTTCACTCGTCGTTTACTTCGACGCAGTATTTTCGCCTTTTTTATCTTTTGATCAACTAAGACTTATGCACACAAAGGTTTGGAAAGGAAACTTCTTGTTTGAAATATATTAAAAGCTGTTGATATGAAAATATTTTGATTTAACTTTGGGAAGACATGACAACGCACCATTTTGAATAAATTAAATGAGTTGGACTTTAACCTCCATTGAGGAATTACTCAGAACAGGGAACGCTGGAAATTGTTAGTCTATTTCCTCTGTTACCCCTGAGTCCAAAAGGATATGATGATAATGAGCTTAGGAAGGTATATAAATGAACCTGTTTATTTTGTGTACTGTAGGAAATAAACAGATAAGGGTTGTTAACGAAAGATTTCAAGTATGTTTTACCAATAATTGGAATGAGAAAAGAGTTATATAGATAGACTTCTCAAATTCTAATATCCGTTTTAATTAAAGAATTGAGGTAGAAACCAAAACAAATTTATTTTTTATTTAAGTCTTTACCTGGATTTGGCTCAAAGGCATGACTTTTAGCAATGGTGAATTCATTCGCCAGTTCTTTGCTGTGTGTAAAATATTAGGTACTAGTTAGTACTGAGTGATTGCTTTTGTGCCAAATTTGGAGGGAAGGGTGTGAAATACAATGAAATTTTTTATTATCTGGATAACTATACCTGCATATTTAGATTTCTGACACTGTGTTTGTTTATTCAGTCAGTATTAAGTGTATATTCAGTTTGTGTACAGTGTGTATTCATCTCAAACAAAGCCGAAGACAATTATCATACTCCGATTAATAAACCTGCTCAAACCCCCATTCTGAAGAAATAGCAAGACATGTCGATTGATATATATTACATAGTGTAATCACGAAATTTGAAGATTACTGGTGTTTTGAGAGGCATTGACAGACAATTATGCCATTATTGGTTCTCACGCAGATTTCCGCCGAAATCTCTGTAAAAGGCTTTGTAGATAAAGACATGTGTGCCGATTATTTTAGACAACAATCACACAATTTAACCTAATGTGACCAACTGGCCCATTGTTTTTGTTAGAACTTTTTTCTTCTTCCTTTTCTGGTGTCTTGGCCCTGACGAGTGGCAATGAAAAAGCTTTCGTCAAGCATTAACTAAGATTTAGTCAATTTAGAATTTCAGTTCCATTGTGTTACGATTATCAGTCATTGAGCGTTTGACAAAATATTTTCGTTTCAGTGAGCTTGCAGTTGATCTGTCATCACCTGACACAGAAGGAATCTATGAAACACAGGTTAGTCCACAGGTTTTTCAAACGCTTGTTACTTTTTTCCTTTGACACGATTATGTTGCTTGAAAATCGAGGGGAAACGTAGTAAAGAGCAGTGTTTGTGAAGCAGAACCTGAGTTTATAGGGGGAAATGTGAAATTACAGCTTGGTTGTAAGTTCATAAACTCAGTAGGAGTGTGGAATTGTTTTTGTAACTAGTAACGTATAATGTACCGCAGATATTTTTTTGGGTGTAATTACATAACGTGGCTTACCGCATGCTAGAATACTGTTTTTGAAATTTTAAGAGTTTTGAAAAGTTAAGCTCAAACTGGACGTTCTATTTCCTAGTAATGTTCACATATTTTAGGTTTTTTTCTGGAGACATTTAATATCATTCAAAAACTTATTGAGTATTAACAGTATAGCATATGGGTGCAATAGATTTCAGGCGCACATGTGTATACTCTGTTCTGACTCCTAATCAGCCTTAGTATACCAACATGCAGACCGAGAACACACACAAACACACGCATATATATTCGTTGTTTTCTTCATTCAATCACAAAAGGTGATGGGCTTTTGCCATCCTCTCTCTGTTTACCGTATTGATAAAAATTGATTTACTCAGTGTTTTTTATTCTTGAATCTTGGTCATGTTAAGTAACAGCGAAAAAGCTTTTTACTGAAATGAACGTAGTTAAACTTTGCGATACAATGTGTATATATTTCCTTGCAAATTTTGCTGAAAAGTGCTATTAAGGATAATTTTTTATTTCACTAGCACCAATTTCTCATAATATTGCGATTTAAAGGTGAATTTGTAATTTATGACTCTTACTTTACCCTGATGATTAACTTTAACATCCTTTTGGAGTGTTTTCTCAAAAATTATCTTGTATTATAAACAGGAAATGTGTGGCCGTTGTATATATATGTTTATATGTATATATGTATATATGTATATATGTATATATGTATATATGTATATATGTATATATGTATATATGTATTTATGTATATATGTATATATGTATATATATACATATATGTAAGTGTTTTGATATTATTTCTTATTTTCTGTTTAAGGTTACATCGCTCATACGAGCATTGATGCATCTGGGATGCGTTTGCAAAGTCAACAGACTGACAGCAAAGTTAATGACTGGAAAGGTATTGGCTTTTTTAGTTGGGTTTCCCTCCCAATAGCATTTTATGACTTTATTTTTTATTTAGTAGAAATTTGAATGCTCGACGAAGAAGTTTTGCATTTCCCCTTGAATAGAGATATAAGTTGACAACCGAACAGTAGCCCCAGTCTTTTATCTTTGGTTTTCAATTGTGCTAATTTCTTAGATTTGTTGTAATTGCTTATTTAGGACCATACATATTCAGTCACATTAGAAGGGTCAGAAGAGAATCTGTTACGATTGGTGATAGGTGTGTCTCTGCGGAAACACCGAAGATATTCGAAGGTTTGCAAAGGTCCCTAACGTACGTGACAAGGCAAGAGAAGCTGGGTTGAGGTGATATGGGCATATCGTGAGAATGTGGAAGGAGGTGGCTGTAAAGAATGCATTCTCCAGCAAGGTAGAGGGCAAGAGGAGAAGAGGAAGGCAGAAAATGCGGTGGAGGGACGTCACCAAGAGGAATATAGAGCAAGTTCAAGCAACCACGGAGGATACTGAAGGACCGTGGTAAGTGGAGGAGGCTTAGCCGATCGGCTGGGCCGATCTGCCCCTTTGGAAAAATCCGAAAGAAAAAGAAGAGAATTGGTTTAAATAGAGCAGAGGAAAAAAACCCATTTACATTACACAATGTGTGAAATAATGAATGATAAGGGCGGGAATGTTTGACATTACCGTTATTTCGAGTAAGGAACTAAACAGTTTTAAATGTCACAAATGATGCATTCGAGAGACTTGAACATTTCTCTTTCTAACCTCTTTTTTCCTTTCGGTGCAGAATACAGAAGTTTGATGTTCCATTGTTAACATAATCTTTTTAAAACTTTGCAGTGCTCGATATTACTGATTTTCTTTTCGTGTTTAGGATGTTGAATCCTTTGAGCTGAATCAGTTAGACTTTAAAACAGTTGGTGAATATAGTTACCTAAGTTCTCAAGCCTTCCACAAAGTGTTGCTGTGGCATATTCAGCTGTAAGTTGGAGGTTTTTTTTGTTTTTAATCTTATCAGGGAGTTTACGCTACAAATTTCTACTGCTATCAACAAATTCTGACGTGAAAGACTGAAAGGTTGACACGGTCCCCGATTAGGGTATTTTACTGATCTGGTATGCATACATTACGTAATATTATGTCTCACTTTGATGTGAAGGTCAAAGCTCCAAAACAGTTACCCGTTGTTAAACGGAGAATTATATTGCATTTTTTGAAAATCGCTTTTTAAGTTAACTATAGCACCCAGTCAAAATTCCTTCAGTAAAAGAGCTTTTTTCTCACCATAAAGCATAGTAAAAATTTCATTGAAATGGGAATTTTATTTATACTTTTAACGGACTCCCCAAGATATCTTGCTGCAGAACTATCTTTTTTTATTATTATTAATATTAACTTGGTCTTCTTCTTCTTCTTCTTCTTCTTTCGGCGTTTCCCTTTTCAGGGGTCGCTACAGCGAATTGACTTCTTCCACTTGAGTCCGTCACGTGCGTCATTCTCGGTCAAGCCAAGTTCCCTCATGTCATCTCCCACACAGTCTTTCCATCTCCTCCTTGGCCTTCCCTGCTTTCTCAGGCAGCTCCATGTTCAGCACCCGTTTAGCAATGTGATCCTCCTCCCTCCTTTGCACATGTCCATACCACCTTAGCCGTGTCTCTCTCAGCTTTCCTGCGATGTCACATATCCCGATGGTGCCTCTGATCCTTTCATTTCTGATCATGTCCTTTCTTGTGACTCCAAGGGACCACCTCAGCATACGCATTTCTGCTGTTTGCA
>RDPX01000237.1:712370-728599 GCA_003991215.1 Morbakka virulenta | reverse complement strand
AGACAGAGAGACAGAGAGTGAGTTTAGAGCAAAGCCTGTGTGGTTTCATAGATAATTGAAAATTGTGGTTTTGCAGATAATGTAAACTTGACTCTGTACAAATAACTTATTCTCAAACGCTTTGCTGTTGTAGGCCCATATCTATGTTCACAACACTGCACGTACAAATCAAATGCCAAATTTATCATCACTTTTTCTAACCGAACAGCAGAAAAGGTAAATTTATGCTTTAATTTGGTATAAATAACAGCTCTAATGCCAGCCAAACAATACCTGTCTGCCTATTTTTATTTTTTGGTTTATAAATCAGTAATATTAGTGGGGAGTAAGGTCTGACGATATTTGCTTGATCATATTGCCAAAAGTGATACATTTTTGAAAATATCACAGCGATTGCATTAGCGTTGCTGTGTTTCATGTAAAGAAGAAAAGAAGCTCACAATTTTTTATTGGATTCCTTCTTACAATAACACTGTAAGGTTATTCACAATGCGAATAGGTATTACTCATTTTTATCTGTGGTCATTATCGTAATCTTTTCTCCAAAGCCTCCCTTGGTAGCCAGAAAACTTCACAATGACAAATACCCTGGTAACACACCCCTTCTTCCTCAGCTAGACGTGTTTAGTGGTTTCCGTTGATAAGGATATAGTAGAATAACACCAGAGCAGTGAAGTACATATTTCAATAAGTAAAGCCTTGCAGTAAATATTTGAAATGCAATAATTTTGGGTTGACGAATACTGGTTTATGCAGTTTCGCAAGACATTGGAGTTTCGCTTATTTATTTTCCTATCAACGTAGTTGCTGGTTTAGCCTTTAACTTAAAGTCGATGTAATAACTCAAAAAGTTTCTTCAATACTTATTTAAAAGGGCTTACCTAAACTAAGTCTTAGTGCAAGAAGCTATTTGCAGCAACATATGATAACAGGAATAACTTTTGTGTTAGAAAGTAAGCGTACATAATTGACTTAACCTATCGTGTGATTTGTCGTCCTTTGTTGTCTTAAACCCAACCATTATAGAAAATATCATCATTATAATCACCATCATCATCGTCATCGTCATCGTCATCGTCATACGTATATTAAGTATCAACATTTTCATAATTATCATCATCAATCAAATATTAGTCAAATGTGATTGACCGAAGGTTCGACAGGCCTAGAACTCATAATTTTATTACTTTATCCTACCACTGCACAGGATAAACGAATTAGTTGCTGAAGGCCGAGATGACAATTTTTCAAGGGAATCCTATTCTTTCGAAGTCAAAGTGGATACAGATATTAATTCGGTACCTTAGTACATTTTTTATTTTCATGGATAAAAATTAACATTTTTAATGTGTAAACTTGAACTTTAATGGTATAGTTTATTATTAATGATATAGTAAACTGCCAATTGCCCGCAGAATTACCAATAGATAGATAGAATCTTCTATCCATCTATCTATCTATCTATCTATCTATCTATCTATCTATCTATCTATCTATATGTCGTTCTAACTCTCTTTTTCACTAAATTCCATACATTCATCCATCGATGCTGGATAAACTATTATTAAATGCCAGAATGAGCTAAGATTACTTGGAGTCATGTGTAATATATTTTGTAATTAAAGACCGTGGGCTCCAGTTATGGGGGTTTTCATTTGATTCCCAAAGGTTTAATATTCGGAGGATCCAGAATAGCTAACAACAGAGATGGGTTTTGTGTACAACAGTATGATGTCAATCGTTCATTAAATTCGTACTTTATGTGAAGAGAGGAAGTCATTTATGATGAAGTGGTAGAAGCATCCCCGATTACGATGCCCTCAGGCCCGAATTTATATTTCACTTGAATTTTAATGTGGTACAAAACTCGAAGCCACACTTTGAACTTCCAGTTTCTTCTTTTAACATGGGCTGATTTTAATAACTTACGAGTTTAAATTTTATAAACGTTTTCTTTTGTAAATTTATAAAAAATACAACTATCTACAGACTCACCCTTAAGTTTAACGATCCTACATCAATTTCAATTGTAGATTTTATGCTTCGTTTAGCTATGTTGTCTTTACTCCGTTTTAGTTACATCGTGCTATTCAAAGATTATTGCGTGGATATAAGGAAGAAAAGCGTGGAGCCACAGTAGCTATTTTCAGCTCACCAATGGGTATGTCAAAATGCTATATAATAACTTGTAAAACACAAGTAATTTAGGTACTCCCAACAGGAGTAGGCGGAACATTCCTAATAAAACTTAAACTGTGAATGCAATTAGGATTTCTGTGGGGAATGAGTGAGTCATTAACAATATCATATTACATTATTATTTACTTAACTATTATTTGGATGAAAAACATCATAGTTTTTATAAGAACAGGAATCTGCAGGCCGTCGCTGTTTTCTTACATTATAACCCTATAAATAATATCTAACAATAAACCTTATTACATAAAGTAAAATTCAAATTACTCAAAAGAAATAAAATAAGAGAGTTGCTTTGACTCCAATTAAAAGGGGTAGCGAGTCTACGTAGCTTTCATTCAGTTGAAAGTGATAAAGTTGCTTTGTAACGAGAAGCTAAACGCGAAATGTCAAGAGAAGGATTTAACAGTATTTCACAATTGTCTTTCAAATGATAAAATATCTTCGATTTTGTTCTCGCGTTTCCTTCTCATGTTAAGTTACTTTCGGAAATGAACCCTAATTCGTGTCCTCTTTTATATGTTTTAATAAGGTATAAAAATGTGATTGCAGTTTCAATTCTCTAAACGTATATTCTCCTTCACCATGTCTTCTAAGGGCTTCCCCATGTATTTTACTATAATGTGGTATCGAGATCTTTACCATAATTCGCAACAAGTCAAATGAAATACTTGCAGTTTATATCCCGTCATTTACCATATTCCACGAAAATAAACTGCGTACATAATTGAGATCGCCCAAATTAAGCCATACATTAGTTAAGGCTACATGGTTTCGGCGTTGATTGTGTGTTTACCAGAACCTGTTTTAAAATAACTGTTTCGTCTCTTATTACTTGTTTACCTGTTATAAAATAACTAAAGATATTTTTAGTAAGTCTTTTTAATAAGTCTTTAAATGGATAGATTTTAATGACTTAAACCAAAAATCGATTGAGATATTCGTTACTAATAAGTAGGTCATTTCTTCAAAGTTGTCGATATGAACTAGTTATTGAATTCCTTTCCTTTGATATTCCTTACTGTCGCATTTGTTAGCAAGTCGAGTGCCAGAAGAAGATCTGCTGATTTTTTGGGGCATTCAATTTAGTGCAGTTCAATTCACAAAGCCGTTACTTAACAGTTACAGTGTTTTGCCCGGTAAATGCATCCCAGATTATCAGCGACTTCATTAGTAAGGTTTGATCCCAGCAAAAATCTTCTTTTTCTTCTTCTTCTTCTTCTTCTTTTTCTTTTTCTTATGCTTCTTCTTATTTTTCTGCAGCTTTTCCCATTTTTATGTTGGGTCACTGTTCCTCGAGAGTCTGTTCCTTTCTTTTCTATCTGTTTATAGAGGTTCTTTTCCTGCATATTTTCATTTAGTTTGTCTTTCCATTTAAATTTAGTTCGCCCTCTTCTTCTTTGGCCTGGAATTTCCATTGCCATCACTCTTCTTCCAACATAGTCCTCCTTTCTTGCATCTTCGACCGTATTTCAGCTACCTTCACTTTTCTTCGTATAATCTCATTCCTGATTTTATCTCTTCTCGTGACTCCACACATCCAGCGTAACATCCTCATCTCTGCAACATTCATCTTCTTCCCCTATGCCTTCTTCACTGCCCAGGTTTCACTGCTGTATAGCATTGATCCCAGCAAAATACCATCAATTAATCGTAGAGTATTTTTTTCATTGTTTCAATGTCTTTCATTCGAAAAATACGTGAATTTGAATGCAGGTAAATTTGATCTCAGAGAGAAATTTCGTTGCAAAATCGTCTTTTCTGGAAGAGTATTCACTGAAAATGACGGAACCTGATTCCTTCCATCATTAAAGTCTTGCATGGTTTTCTTGTCTATTGCAACACTCTTGAGTTGGAATCAGTACATTGAGCAATATATTTCTTTCAAGTATGATCTTAAGGGCTTGGATAAAATCTCAGAGAGAAATTTCGTTGCAAAATCGTCTTTTCTGGAAGAGTATTCACTGAAAATGACGGAACCTGATTCCTTCCATCATTAAAGTCTTGCATGGTTTTCTTGTCTATTGCAACACTCTTGAGTTGGAATCAGTACATTGAGCAATATATTTCTTTCAAGTATGATCTTAAGATCACTGTTTGTGATCAAACAATGTTACTAGAAATAAATCGCTCCTGTCGATGGCCGCGCTCCTGAGGAACTATCCTGGCATATTTGGTTGGTGATTAAGAAAGGGACAATAGAAATTCCAGTTTGGGAAAAAACTATGCTACAGCCGTCGCCTCTTTCACAAGGGGGCTTGGATTAAAACGAACACGACAAGAGTTATAAAGGTATTAAAAATCAACTTCATCATTACGAAGATGCTAGCAAAAAAAATCGCCAAAGCATAAAGGCAATTGAAGAGGACGGAACAAATTCGGATTCTTAAATAAACGATGATGATAAAATTTTTTTTATGTTTTTGGGTTTTTTAAAGATTTTGGTCTGATTATGATCATTTCACAACTTTTTTCAGAGTCAATAAAACCGCGTTATTGTAATCCATGTCAAATTTAAGACTGCATTTAATTAAGACTATTTCCTTGTTGCGCGGTTTATTTTTGTGTAATAACATGAATTCTACATGTTTCACAGACACAGTGTTGCGGAAAGAACAATAAAGGTACAGAGTCTTTACAGAGTTTACCAATAAAATAAGGATTTGGGCAGTCGGAGATTATGAAGCCGCCTGAAGAGAGCACAGCCTTTTCTATTTTGATGTTTCATTTAACACACTTCCCCGGTGAAGACTATAATAATTTTTAAATACAGCCTATTATCTAAAACGTTTACCTTAGATGAAACTTTGGTATTTCAATATGTCTGAAGGACAAAAACGTTAATAATTCACGCCATATCTGTATTACGAAAAGCTGATTAATAAAGTGATTCATAGAGAAGTACAAATACCAATAAAAAGCTATTTTTCTTTTTGATCTGGTCATCTTTCCAAAATTCTGTAGAATTAAACCATAGTCTTTTGAGATCAATGCGGTGGTGGCAGACTGATAAGCATTAAAGCTCCTTTTCATTTTCCTGTCAGCATAAGCACTTTTACAGAGAATTACAGCTCCTAAATGTCAAATAAAGAAGGCTTCATATACTTAGACCATGTATGGAAATTATCATACATAAGTTAAGATTTAAATTGAGCTGGAATTATGCCTAACAGGAACAAACAAAAATTACAGCAAGAAAATTGATTTTTTCAAAACGGTTGTATTTTGCACCGGCTGTCCAGAATACGTCCCAGATAGTTAGAGAGAGGAAGAGGAGAAAATGTTAGTATAGACTCTGCAGTAAAAAACCCCAAAACAAACCTTAGTTAAATCTTTAATCAGGGGAATATTCAGAAGAAGACTGTTCTTCAATCCAACTGTTTTTCTCTACTTAATCTTAAAAATATTGTGTAACGGAAAATAGGTTACGATATTACTGACGCTTCTGATGATAATAGTAGTGATTAAAATTTTATGATGATAATAATTATGGTAATGATGATGATAAAAATTAGGGTAATGATGTTTGTGATTATCATAGCTGCATGTATTTCACATGGATTTTTAGTAATTGCTAAATTTATGTTTTAGAACAGCAATAAACAGACCTGTAATACATTATACAAGCAAAACTTGACTATTTTGTATCCTTGCTTTTACTTAGATTTGCCTGTTAGTTGGTAAGGTTTATATGGTTTTAGGTAATAACTCAACATCTCAACATCTATAACAACTTTACTTTTGAAGTAGTGGGATTAAGCTAGATAAGGTCACCTCGAATTCGAGTTGTAACGTTGAAGTAGACACTTAATCCTGGGTTAAAGAGACTGGGACTGACGGGCAGTTACTTGAATGTTCGCGTTCGCTGAGGTCTGTTGCTATCAAGGCGAAATGCTGGCACAAATAAAAATATTTAGAAACCTAGTTACTTTCCCACGCATCATATTGACATTTTTATCACCATTCTTGATCTAAGCGTACATTGTGACAAAAGAGTACGAATCATAGTCAGTTTGGTGAGTCCGGTATCTCTTGATTTTTTATCGTGGGAGCCCTGCCGTGATTTTGATTGGTATGTTGAGACCGTATTTTTTTCATCTCAGAAGTAGATTTAATAAGAATGCAATAGATTTAATAAGAATGCACTTGAAAAATTTAGCCATAAAATAATTTAATGAATTAAAATTCATTTTATTTTGGTGCCTAAAGTAGGAAGGAGAAGGATTTTATAAGTTTATTTAAGGTTCTGTTTAACCGTACTGTACACGTATCGGAAAAATAAAAATTTTTGAGAAAAGTCCTAAAAAAAATTATTGCAGACTTGTTTAATCTGTTTTTCAAGCCTTTTTCTTTTAAAGTTTTTATGGGACGTTTTCAGAAGACATTGATAGATAAAGGTTTATTGCAGGATTAAAGCACTGGCGATTTCATAGTTTTCCAATTAATGTAAAATCCTATTAAACCCATGATAATTCAGATAAATAATTTTTTTTTACTTCTTAAAACCATTAAGATAAATCCATAACTTTTTAATGGTATTCTTTTCCTATAAATTTCTGGATGGTAAGTTTTTGTTATTAAAGTCGAAAAGGTTAGATAAAAGCTACATATTTGGATCATTTAAAAAACAGTGCACTGAAAGTGAAAGAAATAAAGTGCCTTACTGTTCCAATGGTTACTGTAAAACATAACATTCGCCTCGATACGTTTCAGCAAGCACACTTCTTCAAAATGATTCAACGCCCTACAGTTTTGTTTTTCAGACGAGCGGCACCCTCTTCGCCAGGAACAACCTGTTCGAAAGTGCCTGCGATATAGGACAAGCTTCCTGGACGCCACTTAACCTCTAAACCACGAACCAGAAGAGAAGAGGGAGCAGAAATGGCTGGAACAGTGGAACAAGCATGGAGAGGCTGGACAGCAATGGATTAAGAGGGGCATTTTGCCAAATGAAGAACTTACAAGTAGAAGTGGGGAGAATTGGGTAGTATGGAAGACCCTGAATCGCATCAGAACCGAAAATGCACATCCTGCAAGAAGTAGAGCTTCACTACAACAGATACCTGCAGCTGTGGATCGGTGCAAGCAATGCCCCACCATCTAAACTGTCCCACTGCACCAGGCTGCCAACCAGTTGACCTGGCAGTCCCTTCAGCGGAGGCTTTGGATTGTGCACGTTTCTGGATTACAAGAGTTAGCAGAACAAGAAGGAAAAAAAAGTTTTGTTTAACACATATATTTTTAATCAGTCCTTTTCTATTGGTTTTGCTGTGATTACTAATGAGGAGAAAAATATTGCTTAAAACATGGTCAAACTTGAAAATCTTTAGATTCAGGGTATGATAGCCTCTCCTAGCAATAACACTTATTTCCATTTAGATCAGGATCACCTAAAGACAGCAGTACCAATTCTGAACGAATTCCCACTAGTGGAGATGCCGCATCAAAGCATGTAAGTAGTTTTATTTTAGATATTTAGGATATATAGAAACTAAGGCTGATGATCACACTAATGTTCAGGCTAATGTTCAGCCTAATATTCAGGCATATACTTAGGGTCACGGTTAGAGTTAGGCTGAGGGTACCTGTAACAAAAATCTCGTTATGCGTGTGAACGGAGTAGTTTTCGCAAAACTTGACATCGCACATCTTCATTTCCCTCAATTATTGCTTTCCGTAGTGGTTTCAAGCTTCCCGTAGTGGTTTATTTCTTTAACTTATCACAGGATATTACAACTCTTCTTTTCACTTTCAAATGCCAAATATTGAATTTCCATAAATTTTAGCATTGTCTTATTTTTGTTATTCATAAAGGAATATGAACATCAGACCCACGTTAACTGAATTAGCTGCTTGGCTCAAAGGCAGTAGATTTAAACAGATGAAAACATTCGACAAGTTGCATTTAACGTATCTAGTTTTAAGGCATGCAAAAACTGCACCGTAGATTTCGCTCTCAAGTGAAGTAAAAGACTGGTCAGCCTAATAACCGTTTAATCTTATTTTTAGTGGTGCTTTTGATATTTTTTTGTGCTAATTAAATTGTGATGAAAGTGAAAGTCTTCTGTTTTTGAAATAAGGAGTGTGAGATGACATTTAACAAGGTATTGCAGCTAAACATAAAAAAGGCATTGTTTAGTTAGGGACGATAATGTGTGTGCAAGGTATTTCAAATCAACCCCGAGACATGGGACCACTTATATAGTGGGACTAATCAAAGTCTCATGCACTACATTTTCGAACTAAAATTTCGGCCAAGGAACAACATGCACTTAAATTCACAACGCATAGCCTTACCTGAACTATAATAGGAATTCTTGCTGATACTAAAAAGCTTGACACACCTTCACCTGTCCTGTAACAACTGCTGTCGTTGGGGCACCGATGCTGACATATAGACAACATCCCTCAATCAGGTCCTGCTTTGAACTGTTTGTTGGGACACTGTGAACGTCAGTCCTGTCCAGTCATGGATATTATCTTCCAGGAACTAAAAATCCCTACGTTACGACAAAATTAAAGATTAGAACGTTTAGTGTTGATAATTTGTGTAGCTAAAACAAAATTATGTATGATTTAGTATCTTTAGTCCTTCCTTTATCTATAACCTTTATCACAACTATTTTTATTTACCAGGGATAAAAATGAAATGTCGGCTCTCGATTGGCAAAAGCAGTGCGCTTCATGGTTTATCCGATCGTACCTTTCGATGGAAGATTGGCTCGGCGTAAGTAGTTGGGTTTTTTTCAAAATATATTTGGTTTCTTAATTACTTCATATCAGCCACCTGAAAATGCTAAAAAATTATAAAACCTCCTGAGAAGAAAATTGATAATGATGAGGACCCTGCATGACCTTCTCGTGATAGCCACTGTACGCAAAGCTGCAGCTTCGTAAACCTCTAATCATTTTAACCCATTGCTTGGTTCCCCGGCCTACGGAGGTTGAAGGCTTAAGTTTCTGAAAAGGTTTTCTATTGGTTCAATGCGATGTTCGCCTAGTTTGGACTGAAAAAGATAGCTTAAGGCAATTTGTTTGTAACCAAATAATGAACACAGTATAAATTTTCCTGGAATTAATGGAGGCTTTTTAGAAAAGGGTAACTTCTGCTTATATGCGGGAAATAATGATGAATAAAGATTGTTTGCAAAAACATTTGTTTAAAGTTAAGAAGGTAACACCCAAAGGTCAGTTGGTAGAGCAACTCACCATGGTAGCCATTGGCTATCGAACACTTGGATCAAGAAATTTTTCGCTTTTTGAAGTAGAGCCTTTTGTTTGGTGGCATAAAAAAATATTTGTTGACCGTTAGGTATCAATTAATTGTCAGTGAAGAGATTCAGGTACCACCTTCTCTCTCTGATGCTGTTTTCCCTTTGATCAGGGATCAGCAGCTCGAGTCCTTTCCGTCTAGTAACTAGCTTCGGTGCACTGCATCGTCCGACAGCACGCCTCTCTTCTCCATGCCCGGCTTAACTATATCCCTCCACCTCAGCTTCTGCCTTCCTCATGTGAGCGTCCGGTACCCCAGATGTTGCAACTCTACATAATATATGTGGAAAAATTTGGAATAGCGGTTATTGATGAAAAGGCTGGGAAAAACTTCCATTGCAACCGCTTCCGAAGAAGGGTAATTTAATTGATTGGAGCATTAACAAAAGAAACAAATTTATCATCTGGACCAGCAAAGGCCATCAGAAGAAAATGTTTTGAGAAAGATTGAATAAAAAGGCAGCGATTAAATTTGTAGACTAGCAGGAAAACTTGCTAACGTAAAAATTTTCAGATAAGCATTGTCCGATATGAAAATGCTGGTCAAACTGGAGAGATTAGTAAGCTGACTTGTGTGTAGTGTTCAAGGACAATAGAAAAGCATCTTATAAAGCTAACTGTTGTCTTGCATGGAATAATTGGTACGCGTGGGACTCCCGGGGCACATGACCTTCTTAATAGACGTTTTCTACCAGAAACAAGGCTATCCGTGCAAGACCGAAGTTTCAGTTGATACAAATGGTGATTTTGGCCCAAAGCCACTTATGATGTTGAGACTACTCACTTTTTTTGTTTCGCTCCCTTCCTGCACGATGCGACATACTCTACCCAAGATTGATTTCTTATATGATATGGCTGATTATGTCAAGCACTCTATGATCTACACTAGGCTATGTTTTAAGGGAGAGAATTGCATCATGGTGAAATTAGTGGAATTGTACTGACTATAGGTTTTAGTAGAAAATACTGATACTCTTTAAAACCATGAGTTACCAGAACCATCTAAAGATGCAGTTACTTTTTTGGTTTATAGAGTACTTTCTTTGCAAAACAGGTAACCAATCGGATTTGGTGCATGGTTTACTATTGATTTGAGTTTTTTCAATGATTGGATGAGAAATTTTCTGTTTTCAAGCGCAGTTTTACGCTTTTCCATCAATTCGGTCTTGGAATTAATATTTTGTTCCTCTTTCCAACAACGCCCCACTTTTGCACTTCTCCGATCTCGTAGCTCTAGCGTTATATTTTCACCACAAAGTTCGCCACACCATTTGATTTATTAAACGAATTCGTAATTTGGCTGTATTTCACAGAATGATGTTGCATCGAGGCTCGTGGAGAGGTTAGGGTGGATTAGGTAGGTTTGGAGTGGCTGTCAGGGTCTAAACTTGGTTCTTTGTTCCTAGGTTTGGAGTAATTACGGTCATCTCTGACAATATGACATTTGCTGATTAGCAATACTCATATACAGGGTGCCAGAAGTTGAGATGGAGAGACAGAGTGCAGTTTGATATGAAAACAGTTGGCAGTGAGGAGGATGATGCAAGCAACAGAAGCGCGTGGAAGTAAAAATGGGGAGCGGCCGACCCAACTTGAAGGTGGAAGAAGGCCGAAGGAAAGGAGGAAGGAAGGAATATTCATACAAGTTAATGTTGAGATTAACAAGTGGTTATCCTAAGCTGCAGCTATAGTATTTGTAAACTCGAACATTTTTCTGACTACTTGTCACCTGCTTACTGTTATGTGTACATTTTCTTTCGTATAGTTTGCATGTATTTTTATCATGGGAAAGAGGGATCACCCCAAGAAAGATGTATTTACGTTTTTGAGGGTTGGGTAAATGAACCGTATCGCTTGCGTGCCAGGTAGCTGTTGCATGGACGCGAAAGCCTAATTGTTATAAAAACAAGTGTTATGCATTAATCAAGATGTAGTCTAGCATTTTTAAAAGTTGGCTTATCCAATGCAAAGGTGAATGCAACTTGTTATTTTTTAGAGCTGAGGCAATATCCTCTCAATTGAGTATTGTTTTGTGTCTTGTTTGAATTTGTATATGTAAAAGGTCAAGTAGGTACTGATTTTTCACAGACACTTTGAAAAGTAGTTTATACTCGTTTATATTTTTTTTGTCTAGGCTCAGATTGAAAATGCAAGGTTTTACCACATTCCTGTTGGAAATATTCCAGCTATTGATCCAGTTCTTTTTTCATCTGACATTTTTTTCGCTCGACTTCTAAAAAAGAACAATCAGTTATTGTGGCTGTCTGCTTCTCATCGCCCCGATCTCGGAGGGCGTGAAGAGGATGACAACAGGTGGGTTTTAAGGATGAGCACTAAAAAATTGCAAGTGTCATTTATTTAAACTAGGAATATACGACCCTCCCACTAATATACTTATGGTGTTATAGGTATACCAGCTCAATATTAGCAGGAGGGCAGTGTCCTGCTCGGTCCCCATTTCACCTCAATCTTCCTTGGCAAACAACTTTTTGACTAATTATATTTAACCACCCACATCTTCCCTCTTCAAGTGTGACTATTTCAAGGTATTCTTGTCCATGTGCTGTGCTGTGTTCAATCTTTTTTTGTTGAAAATATGTGTATTACCACCATATATCCTCATGTCAATTTTCCGGGCGCCAGCTTAATAAAAAGACCCCTTACGCTACGTTTTCGTGCTCAATGAACACCCAATTCCTGGCTCATAGGCTTTAGGCTGGTGCAGTCTTCTATTCCCCGATTTGCTGAAAATACGCCCCGTGCTAGTCCTGCTGGCGAACGAAGCGACCCGGCAGGACAATTAAAACACTGACAATGAATTATGAATTATGTAAAATATTTTGATAAATAGTGATGATTGGAAGAATTAATGAATAAACGTTATGTACCTATTCTTACTGTCGTAATTATTACCACGCTGTCGCCTTGGGTTTTTTTAATATGTTGGCTTGGTAACTATGAACCATTTTTAGCCAAATTGCAACTGTATTTTATGACGCACGTGCTGATGTTGATATACTGGTTAATAGATTAAAAGATCTGTAAACTATGCGATTGATTGAGAATCCAGACGACATGTGGGGTGAGCATCAGTCAAAGTCTCACTGAAGATGGTTGGTTATTTAAGATTTAACAGTATAATTTATTTCAACATGTACTTACGCGGAATTAATATGACTAGGAAACAAATTTTCTTTAAATTTTCAAGGTGGACAAAAACCACATGTTTTTGACTCAGCTGGACCCATTGGTGTACAAACGACGAATGAGGGATTTTGCAAATGTTTATCAGTATAATTCTTTATGCTTTATACATTTTTGATATTTCTTGTTTTTGTTTTTTATTCTCAGACTTGTAGCTGATTTTGAAGGAGAAGGTGGGACTGAAATTAACACATCTGGTTGCTTTCCCACAGTATGCGTAGAGGTAACGATCGACGGTTTGGCCGTCGACTCAGTACTTCAGGTAACTTCATGTTTTGTTCCTAGTTAATTTGTAATCACAAAAAACATTATTTCTCTTGGTTTTCAGTAATATAGGTTATAAACAAAAATTAATTAAGACAATTGAAAATGTTGATTGCTTGTTTCAGATTTAAGTCAAAGAATTTTTATGTCTCATTGTTGATATAAAATACGTAAGATTCCCCACTAGCGCAGAGAGCGCCAGGAAGTACTTGTTTGGAACTAAAGGTGACCGAAATTTGTATCTTTAAATTTACTTACAATTTTGGGTAATTATTGAGAACCCTGTGGAACATTGGGATGGTTTCCAATAAGAAAATGTCTTGATGATGCTGGTCATAATTTTCAATTTAAGTTCCTATATTGGGATAGATGCATCTTGCTACTCTAAATTTTAGTTTCAGTAAATCATTGTGACATGAAGTGTACGGTAACAATAGAATGCTCTATGTAATTTGATTTATGGTAAATGATTTATTGTAACCAGTATACCCGAAGTTGTATATTTAGATCAAATGTCTGTCAGCCTGCTCTTTTCTTCCTTTCTTCTTTTTCTTTCTCTCTTTCTTTCTTTCTTTTTTCTTTTTCCTTCTTTCTGAACTTCTTTTTTTCCCTTCTTTCTGTATTTATTTCTTTCTTTACTTTTTTTGTTTTCATATCTTTCTTTCCCTTCGTTAAAGTTTGAGAAGCTGATCATATGAGAATTCCAACTGTTTTGTACCTTTATGTGATTGACGACCATCATTTTGTGCAATAATAAAGCTTTCACCTTCGATTCCTGTCATCTTGTTTTTCTAGTGTTTCTCGCGATATTTTTATGTTAATTTATATCGTTGCAATCAGGACTGAAATATAAGAAAGCATCCAAGAACATGTATGCAATATTTATTTCATTACGATGTTCAAGTAGAAACAGTGAAGTAATTTTACTATCGTATCTTAATTTAGTTTGTACTGAAGCAAAGTTAGGAGTAATTTGCAAACGAAACTAAGAACTTTTATTTCCATCCCGTGTGCCGTGTTCCTTTTCACAGTCTCATCATGTTCACGATGCAGAGGGGCTTGGTGTTGTAAATTTTGATTCTATACAGCAGGTAATTATGATAATTTATATTGGTCTCGTTTACGAAATTCCTTACATTTTAGTGTTTTGTGCCGTGGCAATTTTGTATCTTTTGATTGGATGTAGAGCCTTGCATTGTAGCAAAGGCAATCTTAGACGTAAAAAAGATACTATTTCGTCTGTATTCGTGACCATGTCACACCTTATTTTTAGAGTAATACTGATCTCTTTTCTTTTTGCCCTGCTTTGTTTTGCCCGTCGGAATGTATTGATAACTATTAACCTTGCAAGGTATCATAGTCACACTACCCGAAATTGACGTAAAGCGTTGCTACTAAAATTTCACATAAACTTTTAATAACTTAAGGTACGGAAAAGATTTCAGTATTTTTTTATTGAGATGATATGTGCTATTTGGTGTCCCCTTTCAAAATCCGAGGAATTTTCCTTCCCTTTATGCGTGACACATTATCAAGTAAAAAAACTGCTGCTTAGCTACGAATATATAACGTGTACGAAAATATGTCCGTCAGCACATAATGTTTAGCTCTGGGAGTTTTTTATTTTGCTGTTAATGCAATTTATTTTAATTCTAGATTAAATAACAAATTCGCTATCTTTTGAACCTCGTTGCTCCGTCGGGCGTTTCACGACGTTTCCTTGAGCTACGTTAAGTGAACTACGAAATAAGCGGAAGAGTACAAAAGCAACAGTGTTAGGATTGGGACCGCCAATACAAGACAAATTGGTTAATAAGCAGTAAAAGCAACATACCGTTGTACAAATGAAAACATGGGTTGAACAACGACAGCAGCAAAAATAAAAAACGGGCAGGATATAGGTTTGGGTAATGGCATGTATTGGTAATATATATGTGCATGAAGATTGCAGAGATGTGTGAAACCAGACGTAGCACAAGAGGTGTGAGTTTTTGATATACTTCAATTTTACATCTCTGTTCTTGGAGCATTTAGCACTCTCTTTGCAAATACGCATTAAACCAATCGGTATATATGCATATAAAGCCTGTTTATTGGCGCTGTAATATAACGCATTTTATTCATTTCCTGTAGTCAACATTAATAGTAACCTTTGATATACCTCCTACCTCTGAACATCTTTTCCTGGACTAATAAATTAATACACGAACCCTGAATATTAAAACATGGCATTACAATGTTTTCTACTACCTGGAAATCCTTTCCAGTTTTTTTAACGGTATTTTATTGTCTATGCATGTTTGTTTTGTTTTATGTTTATGATTTTTTATTTTTATTTGTATCCAACATCAGCCATCATTAGATGGTTTTGTGAATAACAATCAAGGGTCATTATCTTTAACATCCTATGACGAAGCAGCGCAGTGTGCCCATGCTTTAAGGTAGGCATATGGAATTACTTTTTGAATAAAAAAAGATGATACTTGGATACTGACAATGAAGAATTTTGTTTTTAACATTTGTAGTGCATTGGTTAGAAAAGTAAGCTAACCAATTCAAAGGACAAAAACTTTTACTGTTTTTGTCATGTTATGCATTTCCCTAGTCATTTTTATCACACTGGTTCTAGTCTACTATTATGTCCCAAAGACAGTGTTTTTATCTATCTATCTATCTATCTATCTATCTATCTATCTATCTATCTATCTATCTATCTACCTATCTACCTATCTACCTATCTATCTATCTATCTATCTATCTATCTATCTATCTATATATCTATCTATCTACCTATCTACCTACCTACCTATCTATCTACCTATCTATCTATTTGTATATATATATATATATATATATATATATATATATATCCGCATATATAGTATATAATTTGAATAGACATTGTACAGAATCAAAATGACATGTAGAATTAAACATTGTTTTTTCGTACACTCATTAATGTGTACATTTGCACCACTTTTAATACAATTACACACTTGTAATTCTACAGGGATACCCACAACAAGGTTTATTTCTGTAAAATGAATAAACATTTGTTTATAGCCTACATGTTCAGATTTTCATTGATTTTCCCTTTCATTTAATTACAGAATATATTGTTTGGTCATAAGTCTGAAAATGCGAAGTTTACTACTTACGTCTCTCTCTCACCCCTCTCTCTCCGTCTCTCTCTCTGTGTCTCTATCTCTCTGTCCCTATCTCTCTGTCTCTGTCCCTGTCTGTCTCTGTCTGTCTGTCTGTCTGTCTCTCTCTGTCTCTCTCTGTCTCTCTTT
>RDPX01000237.1:668227-688760 GCA_003991215.1 Morbakka virulenta | reverse complement strand
TATATATATATGTTATGGTCACGCTTTTCTTTCGTATGACATAAATTATTTCTGCTTAGTTGTATTTCAATGTCAATCATGGTACCTGGTAATTTTAAGGTAGAAACATTTCATCATAACTTTGAAAACAAACTGCGTTTTAATGTGGTAGAGCACTGTTGCTGATGATATTTCATATTCACTTGTTAATATAACATATTTATATATATATATATATAAATATGTTATATTAACAAGTGAATATGAAATATCATCAGCAACAGTGCTCTACCACATTAAAACGCAGTTTGTTTTCAAATATTACAACTGAGGTACTGGATAAAACAAAGCCTCAAGCTTTGTTCATACGAATAGAAGAAAAATTTGAGTTATATATAAGCCCAAGAATAAGGACTTGAAGAAAATGAGGGTCTTACTAGATCAGACAAAAGCGATGAACTTTGACCTTAATCCATTTACTACTTTTGGACTCTTTGCCTTATAACAACTTACACTGTCTTGTATCTTACAGCCAGTAAAGCGATGAACTTTGACCTTAATCCATTTACTACTTTTGGACTCTTTGCCTTATAACAACTTACACTGTCTTGTATCTTACAGACAGTAAAGCGATGAACTTTGACCTTAATCCATTTACTACTTTTGGACTCTTAACCTTATAATAACTTACACTGCCTTATATCTTACAGCCAGTAGGTCCCGGGTCAACGAACATACGTTACATTTGATTATTAGAAACAGATATGGTGGCAATAATACTGATGGAGATGATTTGAAAAAATGTGAAGAATATTGCATCGAATTGGGTTACAAACCAGTGTCGATGGGTTTCATAGCCTCATGGTGTACCAACTGAGCTATCTAAGTGATTATTTCAAAGCAAAATCTTTTACTTTAATACACAAAAGTGGCGCATTAACGAAAAAGATAAACTTATTGTTTGGCAGTTGATTTCATGATAACGTCTGCATACGTGTAAGCCATTCCAGACCTACAATTTTTGTCATTTTCTGAAAAAAATTAGGGACTGGGTCACATCGATCAGTGGTTTCTTTTGTTTTCCCATCTGCTTATCGTATCACAGGTAGATTACATGAAACACCATTGACATGGTTTTAACATCAAGCCCTCAGCATGAAAATACATACATCACTATTGGGTGCACTAAAGTGGCGAATAACAAAGTATTTTAGTAAGGAAATTGTGTTGCTACGATGAAAGCTAAACAAATGTTCATCAAGGCTTGTTAGCAAGGGGATTTTGACAACTAAGCAAAACAGTGTAGAGCCAAATCTATTAACAGAATCGATGGCCGTTGGAGATAGTCCCCATCGCAATGCATAGTATTTTTTGATTATATGTTATAGTTTTTTTGTCTGTTGAATTTTCTTGCGTTATTAAATGATCTTTCTTGTATATCTGAGGTGTAAATTTTAATTTTTCGATTATATGGGTATAAATTGCTCTTTAACGCTAAGCTGGTAAGGATGATTACTACATTTGAAAAATACGTCAAATAAACGCCCATAAAATACCCTGATTATGAACAATTCATTTCTTCGGAGCATTGGCTGTAAAAGAGTCTAAAAAAATCTCTACTGTTATTATTGGATGGTACATGGGTACTTCTACCAATATGGAGTGGATGTGTTAAGTATTAAAAATTATAGGACTTTAACAATGAATGCGTCCCACGTAAAGAAAATGAACTTATTTTTAATACTTTTTAGTACTAGGGAAGTGAGATAAATTTTACGTTTTCATTTATTTACCTTGTTGACCTGAGACAGATTCCCAATAACATGGACCAGTTTTTTCAAAGTAGTATATTAGATAGCGGCTTCGTCGGAAATTTAACGCCTTATTACCCACCCACCCCCCACCACACATGCGTATGAACGTACTATATCAAGGGTTCTTACCATCACCTTAGACGTAAGCGTGTATAATAATTATGTTGTTTCATTTAGACGGGATCTTTTAAAGCTGATCAATGTGGGAGAGTTCTCGGATGACGCAATATTTGAAGATCCGTCATTATCTTTTGTCATACCCGAGGTATTTAACAAACTTTTACATTTATGGTTTCGCTATGGCAGGCCAGGTTTAAGTCAGGATAAAAATTGAGAGAAGTAACGACACTGACTTTAAATCGGAAGCTGTGTAGAATATTTTAATTTTGTAAAACAATAGAATTTTCAAAGTCTTTTTGGATAATTTTAATGTTGTTAACGCCTTTATACGACCTCCTTTACAAATTTGGTCGTTATATTGAGATGTGGTACCACTTTCAAATCTCAATATGTTTATTGCTTGAGTTTTTGTTTCAATTTTAATCTCTTTTTATGTGTTCTTTTCAGATCTTGTCTTCTGTAACTTATGTTATTTTACTTTTTTAATTTATTCTGTTTTTTTGGTTGATTTGTTTTTATATACTATTTTTCTCGGGATGTTGAGGAAATACAGTAAAGAAATGAATATTTGAATAAATAAATAAATTTGATATGTATCAGTTAATTCATAAATAATTAGACAGCATGGTATCCCAGAATTATATCCTTCCAAAAACTCCCATTTTGTTTGTGGTATTCGTAAGCTTTTTGTTTTGGGGAGCCGTGGCTTAATGGTTAGTGCAGTTGCACCGTAACGGAGAGGCTCAAGGCTCGATTCCCCAAGCAGACGAAAAAAAATTGAAACTTTATAAAAGAAAAAGCCATTGGTTGGCGTCAGAAAGGGCACTCGGCCATGAAATTCCTCACTGCCAAAACAAAGTCCCTTTGAAGGACACCGTCTAAACTCCAATTACTGGGAGAAAATGACGTTCAAACCAAAAAGAAAAATTTTAAAATTCGTAAGCTATTTGTTTTGCATTTGATCATTTTAAAGCAATGTTACGAAATAACAACTTACTTACGCTATCATGGGAAAGCCATAGTATTTTATATAGGATTTCCAATTCCAGTAAGAGGTGCTTTATATGTACAGTATGGTGTGCCAAGCCAATGTTATATCGAAAACTTTCATATATTTTTTTCAAAATACTAATAATGATCCTCTCTTTCTAAACACCAATCTATTATAATTTTACTTGTCAGTGAACTATATTTTTTTGAAATATTTGGAGACACAATCTATTACAACTGTAATTGAACCTGATAAAAAGTGTTCCGTATCATCTACATTTAATACAGATATAGGNGAAAAAAAATTGAAACTTTATAAAAGAAAAAGCCATTGGTTGGCGTCAGAAAGGGCACTCGGCCATGAAATTCCTCACTGCTAAAACAAAGTCCCTTTGAAGGACACCGTCTAAACTCCAATTACTGGGAGAAAATGACGTTCAAACCAAAAAGAAAAATTTTAAAATTCGTAAGCTATTTGTTTTGCATTTGATCATTTTAAAGCAATGTTACGAAATAACAACTTACTTACGCTATCATGGGAAAGCCATAGTATTTTATATAGGATTTCCAATTCCAGTAAGAGGTGCTTTATATGTACAGTATGGTGTGCCAAGCCAATGTTTTAAATACAAAGGAAAATTAGAATTAGACATAATTCAGCCAATCCGTACCTTCACGTCCGGAAGTACATCAGCAATGTTTTGTAAATAACAAAAAACTTGACATCACTTTACGTTTTTTAAGATATAGGAAGTATCTTCAGAGATGGAGTCGAACCTGTGTTAATGTTAAGCTAGTTAACCATGATAGGCGCTATCCATACTCAGTGTTTGCTACTGAAAGATAAACAGGGTGGCTGTTTGCTATTAATGGTTACCCTAACGATGTATTTAACAAAGGTCTTTTGTGTTAATTATCTAGTTTTCAAATTCATTTTAATCAGGGCACCAAAAAGTGCCCTCAATAATGCAAACAACCCTTGATAAGCCTGATTTCCACTGTATTTAAAAATCATTTTAACATGGCAATTTCCGAATGCCGTGATGCTACTGCAGCTCTCCCAGTGCCGGTTTCAAGCCCGGGTGGAAAAGGGGGAACATTTGGCAAGGGCTCAGCAGCCCCTCCTTCGAAAAAAGATGGATCCTCTGCAGGAAGCCTTTTGAAGTGGAACAACGAAAACCGGAAGGAAGCCATTTACCGGACTACCATCCGTTCAACCAGAGCAACCATAAACATCAGGCCATGAAGTGTAAAGATCGTGTACAAAGCTGGAAAAACACACCAGGTGGCTGCAGAAATGAGGGCCCATTGTATGGAAGGCCTTAGCATCAGTGAGTCAAGATGGAGAAGTAGTGGAAAAAAGAGACTCGCCACAGGGGAGAGTGGCATGAGAATGTGGTTGCAACCGGACAGGAAAGTTTCTTTTATGCTTTCCCAGACAGCACAGGTGGCGCTCACAGGGTGGGAGGCCAACGGCCCGAGTATCATTTTGCGCTTGTTTAGAACAAAATAGAGGACAATCGGTATGAACTTGTACTGTATTTTGCCCCAACAAACGACAAGGATGAAGAGATTAAAGAAGACTTTTGCAACAGATTAAAAGCAATCATTAGGACCTTTTCAGTACGAGACTTCAGCATCGTCATGGAAGACTTCATTGTCATGATTGGCAGTGACAACAACAGATTCGAGGAGGTCATGGGGCATCGGGCCTTGGAGAAATGAGATATGAACGAAAATGGAGAGAAGTTTGCAGACCTATATGCCATACGCCACCCTGTCATCGGTGGACAGTTTTCTCTCACTGGCGAATCCACAAGGCAACATTATACTGAGAACCAGATACACCAGATTTACATCTCAAGAAAGTTCCACAGACAACCTAAAGACGTCAGGAGCATTTGGTAGGAAAAAAAACACCAACAGAGAAGAAAGAGGGATGTTTAATCAAACTGTCAACGAAAGAAGACCTCTGCATCTGTGGTAACTACAGAAAGACCACGCTTGCCCCAGGAAAAGTCCTTAGCAGGATCCAATTAAAGAGGATTCAATTATACATGAAGGACAGGTGACTGATGCCTTCCAAGTACGGAAAAGGGTTAGACAAGGATACTTGCTGCCACCGTACTTGTTCCTCCTCCATGAAAACATCTACAACACAAAAGCGGAACAGCATTCAGTGGACGCTGTGAGTTCAGCTAGACGTTCTGGATTTCAGAGATGATCTAGTTCTCCTTAAATATACCCAAAAGCAGATAGAGGAAAAGACCAAGATTGTAGCAGAGAAGTATGCCAAGTTGTGCCTGAATATCCATCGGTGAAAGAGCAAAGCCCCGAAGGTGAATTCTAACATCATAGCGTTAGAACACCACACTTGCAGGCCAGGAATAAGAGGAAATGGAGAACTTTACCTACCTTAGCAGCATTGTTGACAAACAAAGAGGAACAGATGCTGATGTGAAGACCGAGATCGGCAAGGCGGGGGCAGCATTCCTCCATCTAAAGAATGTTTATGCATCCAGAACCCTGTCAGCGAACATAAAGATCAGATCCTCCAACGCCATCGTTTAGCCAGTTCACCTTTATGGAGCTGAAATCGGAAGGAACACAGTTAAAACCACAGAAAATCCAGACGTTTATCAACAACTGTCTGAGACGAATCCTCCTCATACGCTGGCCTAACACCAACAATAATGAGGAGCTCTTACAGTGGACAACCCAAAAGATGCAGAAGTGAAGATACTACAACCATGCTGGAAATGGATAGGTCACAGCTATGCAGGCCAATAAATAGCACCACAGTGCAAGGCCTAAGATGGAACCCCTAGGGGAAAAGGAAAAGACGTGAGCCAAAGAACACCTTGCGACGTGACCGTGAAGCCGACGCCAAGAAGACGGGCTGCTAATGGTACCAGCTGGAGAGACTTGTCCGGGACAGAATCGCTTGGAAAATCGTTGTCAAGGGACTATTTTCCAGGACGGACGATCGACGGAGCGAAATTAAGTAAATAAATATGTAAGTATGGTGCTACTGCAGTTCAAGTAATTTTCACCTCACGAATAATTCCTCCTTCGTCTACAAAGAACATCAAGCCTGTCACAAATTTTAGCATTTTGTTTATGAGTCCAAGTACTGTTGCGATGCCAAATACATTGGCTGCAAGTCCTCATGGTTGATCGATAAAACAACACGTGCCTAATACTTACAGAGGAAAAACTTGTCTTAATCAAGTGCAAATAAAAGGATACTGCAACTGCGTACACCAAAATATTAATTGTGATTAGGCTGAAGGACAGTATTTACTCCTCAACCGCAAATACTGTAAACCTATCGAGATAAAACAGTAATTGTTAAAGCAAGGTTTGCCTTCTACATGGGAGACAGTTTATATTCACTGTTCTCACCTCCTCTTTGTAGAGCACTAGAATTTGTATATGGTCTGCAGTTGTTTTGGACCAGTAGCCGCAAAACTTGATGAGAACTGTAAGTTGAAATCGGCTGTAGGAAATAGAGTTAAAGGATGACATATCGATTTTTTAAATCGTTGTTATATTGGCTTGCAATAATGGAAAGCTATTTGCTTCTTTGTTTCCTTCAAGGTAACATGTGAATATTGTAATAGTTGCAGGGACGTTGATTTATGTAGGGATCCCCTAATCATTCAGGGAACAGAAGCTGATCAGTAAGTATCGTTTTTGTCACACGATCTATGAGATTCCATTGTTTGATACTACTTACAAAACTTGGATACGAATTCTTATAGACTTCTCTACTGAACCCAGTAAGTGGTATTTGCCTGTTATTCGCTGCAGCTCGTTTTAGCTCGTAGGCTTTTCCTTACCTTGAAAACAAAGTAAAGGATAGTTGAATGACTTCATTCAAGGTCAAAGTAAGCAAAACACCAATTGCAACACAAAAAAAAGCATTTCCTTAAAAATTAAAAGCTACGATTGGGCGTAATGGTATTGATAAATTAGGTTTATGTACGTTTGATAATTCATAGAACCTTGTTAAGGGCGGTTTCAATCTGCAGTAAAGGCAATTTTATTTCATTTTTAAACATTTTTTTAATTTTGTCTTTCAAGCGGTATACAATAATCGATTTGCATAAGAGAGACTGGGAATGCTATTTTCTTTTCTATGCTTCACACTGTTTGGATATAATTTAGCCAATATCAGTTTGTTTTGGGTAACAGAGAATTTTTTCATTGCACAGAAACGATTCCAAGAGTATCTTTTACCAACAGATAATCCAATTGCATTACTTCGTTTGTACTCATTGAGTAAGTTCCGATCCATAACCTTTAGTTCCCTCCCTTTGTAGGGGGGTCTTTGTATTAATGATAGCAACGACGGCCCACAGAAATTGATGAAAATCATACGTATGCCATAGAAGCGGACTGGTTAGCTTTTTGTTTCTCTTCGTGCTCTAACCTTTTTTAAAATGAATAGATTTTGTTTGTTTAACATCGCGTGTTTTTACAATTTGCGCCGTTTAGGAAAACACAAAGAGATAAATTTTTCTGTCTTACTTTTTATTCTTTATAATTTAAAATGCAGTTTTCTTTTGTAATTGTAAAAGGGGTTACTTTTTAATTTAACTACCATTTATTGATTTTGATCAGTAAATTTGACACATGAATTATCATTGTGAATATTTTTTCTAAAAAAACCCACACATTTTAACTCCACACTAATAAATCCCATATTGCCTTGGCGTCCAATATCTGATAAAAGACAGGAGCGTTGAATGCTGGTGGCTCCTAAAGTTAATACATAATCAATTTATTATAATCGTTTTACGTTTTACTTACTAGTTTTACTTTGTTGTTTATGCTTTTTCTCTCTGTGTCCCACTATCTCCTCTCTCTCTCTCTCTCTCTCTCTCTCTCTCTCTCTCTCTCTCTCTCTCTCTCTCTCCCCCTCTCCCTCCCCCTCCCCCCTTCTCCCCCCTCCCTCCCCCCCCCCCCCTCTCCCCCTCTCTCTNGTGTGTGTGTGTGTGTGTGTGTGTGTGTGTGTGTGTGTGTGTGTGTGTGTGTGTGTGTGTGTGTGTGTGTGTGTGTGTGTGTGTGTGTGTGTGTGTGTGTGTGTGTGTGTGTGTGTGTGTGTGTGTGTGTGTGTGTGTGTGTGTGTGTGTGTGTGTGTGTGTGTGTGTGTGTGTGTGTGTGTGTGTGTGTGTGTGTGTGTGTGTGTGTGTGTGTGTGTGTGTGTGTGTGTGTGTGTGTGTGTGTGTGTGTGTGTGTGTGTGTGTGTGTGTGTGTGTGTGTGTGTGTGTGTGTGTGTGTGTGTGTGTGTGTGTGTGTGTGTGTGTGTGTGTGTGTGTGTGTGTGTGTGTGTGTGTGTGTGTGTGTGTGTGTGTGTGTGTGTGTGTGTGTGTGTGTGTGTGTGTGTGTGTGTGTGTGTGTGTGTGTGTGTGTGTGTGTGTGTGTGTGTGTGTGTGTGTGTGTGTGTGTGTGTGTGTGTGTGTGTGTGTGTGTGTGTGTGTGTGTGTGTGTGTGTGTGTGTGTGTGTGTGTGTGTGTGTGTGTGTGTGTGTGTGTGTGTGTGTGTGTGTGTGTGTGTGTGTGTGTGTGTGTGTGTGTGTGTGTGTGTGTGTGTGTGTGTGTGTGTGTGTGTGTGTGTGTGTGTGTGTGTGTGTGTGTGTGTGTGTGTGTGTGTGTGTGTGTGTGTGTGTGTGTGTGTTTGTGTGTGTGTGTGTGTGTGTGTGTGTGTGTGTGTGTGTGTGTGTCTACAAAAATGTATTTGAGAGAAGGTGAACATTGATACAAAACATTTTATTTTTCTGTAAACAGCGCAATCATTAAATGCCCATACTGCAACAATTCGTATTCTTTGAATACGATTGAAGATCAGCTGATCAGTATGCTTAATACTCGAACTATGGCATTCACACTTCAAGATATAAAATGCGGCAAGTGTCATGTTGTAAGTACTACCGATATAACTTTTGTGTGTTACTATGTGTTGAATATGATGTGGAGATTCCTGTTGACATGGACAGCCGACGGGGGCCTAGCCCCAAAATATGTTTTAGGATTAAAGGATGCACTCGATAAATGGAACCTTCATGCGACCGAAAAAAATGGTTCCACGTATCAATTGTACCACTCGTTGGAATTTTGACAAAACGACTCAATTAGAATCATAAAAAGGAGAGTGAAAAAGGATCGAAAAATAAAAATGTTTTTTTTATTTAAAAGCATTATTCGAATTGTTAACTACACTTAGAGGTTTCAGCCTTGCTTCAAATTTGTTGATAATTCATTTTCTACCAATGCGTATATTTTCATCGTGTAGCGTTGCACCTCCTCTGACTCCATGAAATAAACCAGAGTCCATTAGGTTTTCAATGGGACTTTTTAATTCTATTGAAATAGGCTTTTCCAGGCATTTCTCATTGACATCGATCATATAATCACTATCCATTTCATCACTTTCTACTTCGACTAACATCTTGACTTCATGCACCATTGCAAGGATTGACTCATCAAATAAAATAGGTTTCTTTGGTGCAACGGTACCATAAAAATGTGCAAATATGACGAGCCTTCTGGATTTTATCTTCATTTGATAATAAATCGAATGTTTAGACAGAAAATTCTAAAGTTTTAACAAGATAATCAAGCATTATTAAGATGGTTTTTGACGAAAGTTCCACTTATGCAACTAAATATTCCTCATTGGATCAAGAAAAAATTGTTCCACTTACTGAAAGTTCCGTTTACTGGGCGTTTCAGTTATCCGACTAACATAAAAAGGATGTGATAGAGCATATGCAAGGGACCGGAAGAAATGGTGCCACTTTGCTCCACACTGAAGTGCTTCGTTCCTCCTTTTTATTTAGTGTTCGTTTTTTAAGAAGAGGATCTATAGAGCTTCGATTTCTTTGTTTTTCTATACAATTTTTTAATTGATTCATTATAAGTAATAAATTATTTTTTAAATTATTGATGACGTGTTTTGTCCAGTTTTTTTTACTTTGGGCACTTAAACAGTTCTGAAGTATTGATTTTTTTCTTACTTGTAATGTGACAGAGATTAAAAAAAATTTTTCAAAGAAAAATTGTACACTAACCAATTGGTAATTTTGACTTGCGCTTTACTTGGCACTTGAAAGTACTTTCTATCGTGACTGTATATATGTATATATGTGTCTGTGCAATATAAATATTGTTGTATGTGTACTGTGTATACCAAACAGATTTTGAAAGGCCATCTAACTTTTTGTGACAATACCGTCATTTGAAATTTAAGTCCTATTCTCGATTTAGGTAAAAGCTGACCACATGATGCCCTTTTGTGAATGTGCCGGTCGTTTGCATCTAGCAATAGAAAAAAGTGAATTCCTCCTTCAGCTTAAAACTTTCAGGAAGCTATCAAGGTATGTGTTGGGTTACGTTTAATAAATTTACTTGCACATTGATTCTTGGTTGAGTAATATCCTTCCTGGTTTAAAAACCCCATTGTAATCTTACATAGGTCATTTGCCAAGTTATACTCGGATATCTGTTGGCCCTAGACAATCAATATTTTTGAGAAGGTAGGACTCCACCTTAGATTTAATATAATTCGGAAAATGGACGTACACATTGTGATTTGCTTGAAGTAGGGACATCTGCTTGTTCTTCCAAAGTTGGAGCCAAGGGAAAAGAATCAGTTATTTGAATTCTTTAGTTTGCTCTTCTAAACGGAATGTGGTACAGCTAAATACGTTTGCATGCCACATTGTCAAACATAAAAAAGAATACGCGTGTTTTCATGGAAAAATAAATGTATCACTTTTTAATAAGAATGCATTATACGTACCATCTTCTTGCCAAAGAAATGTCTTGATTCGCAAATCACTAAACTTGAACCCAGCAAGATCCGCTTTTTCTTGTATTACGTTTGAACTTGCGCTTTTTCACTTTCGAATTAAGTGCCAAATCGTTTTGTCTTATGTTTTTCTTTATAAGTAGTCGTTTATTTCTATAGAGTCCTAAAATACTTATTGTCGTGTAATTTATCAGCATCATGAAATAAAAATCTTTTCTGAAAAAAAATATTTCTGAAACTTGTCGATAAATACTTCCCCCAACAAGCACAGATTACACAAACTGTTTAATAGAGACAGTTTGAAGGTGAGTTACAGCTGTCTACCAAATTTATCCAGCATCATGACGTTACAAAACAGGAAAGTCGATCCGTGTAATTGTCGCAACAGAGATTCTTGCCCGGTGGATGGAAACTGTCGTGATAAGCATGTCATCTACCAATGTACCATCATCAGAAAATGACGAAGGTGTAAACTACATTGGATTGACCGAAAAATCATTCAAAGAAAGATGGTATCTATTCAAAAATTACTTCAAGTATGAACATAAAACTAATTCAACAGAACTTTCGAAATATGTCTGGAATTTGCAAAACAAGAACATAACCAATTTTGAATTGGAAAGTGATCCACCGTGCCCACACATATGCTAATGTCAGCAAAATGTGCAACCTCTGTCTGACGGAGAAATTTCACATAATTACGTCCAAATTGAAACTATAAAAAACAAAAGAACTGAACTAATCTCTACATGTCGATACATTTTTAATGACTTTTTGATGACTTTCTCAACTTTTTATAAGTGCATAGATTTTTAGCTATTTTTTATGTGTCCAACTGATGAATGCGTGAGCAAGAAACTCAGAGTTATGTACTTTTTTATCAGAAATATTGAAATATAATTTTAACTAATCCATCTGTCTATCTGTCTATCTATCTATCTATCTATCTATCTATCTATCTATCTATCTATCTATCTATCTATCTATCTATCTATCTATGTTTTTTTCTTTCTGTCACTTAACTTTACTTTCATTCTCCAGTCTCTGATTCATCTGTTCAGTATTTCCTTCCTGTTGGTGTATTATTTGATGAATTCCCTCCACCATTTTTTAACGATAAATTTTTTTTGACCTCTTAATTTTTGTCATTTTTGTTTTAAAACACTTGTTTATATGAAGATAAATTTTTTATATTTCTGAGTAACAATGCAATAGTTTTGAGTACACGAGTTTTTCGAGATGGGTCGATTGTTTCAATAACAAGGTATATATCTTCGGCACTAAAGTTTGATTTAACATGCATAATTTTGTTTTTCTTATTGCGAGTTTATATGCTTTGATGTAATTGAAACATTTTTTTGTCATACAGATACTATGGTCTTAAAAAACTCGAAGCATTAGTTGCTTTTATGGATACGGAAAACAGAGTTTGATTTACATTGCCCAGTTGTGGACCATGTGGCGACTGATTGTGGATAATATAATAAAGAAGAAACAGTGATATTTTCATAATATTTTTATGGACATAACTTTGTACTGACATTGTCACTACGAATATTTCCTTTGTAGGATCACTTGCTTAGAAAGCAAAGATAAGTTTGTATATTCTTTTTACAATTCCAGTTGGAAGCTAACCACAGCTAATCAATATAAATGTAAATTATTTCTGCATATTACATATTAAAAGATTCAAGATTGTTTTACACAGCCTTAGACCTCTTTCAGTTTAACGTAGTGTGCAATGGGCTATGAAGATTGCTATTATGTATTACTACACCATTTAGGTCTATTTTTGAGCTATCTAAAAAGCTTCCTCTCTTTAGAATCATGTTGGGTTCTGCCGAAAGCAAGCAGTAACCCAGGTTAAAAATACAAAATATACATTTTCCCGAGCATAAGTACTATTAAACTTCTTTCTATTTCTGGAAAAAGATATTTTAACTCTTGCATTAAGAAAGTCCTCACACTACATTTAGAAGCTAGAGCTCAGTCCCCATTTTTTATGGACTCAGGTGAAATAATTTTATTTTATTTTATTTTATTTTATTTTAATTTTATTTTATTTTAGTGAAATAATTTTATTCCGACTGAGGATTAGGGTACTTCCCGAAGGTTAATTGTGCTTTTACTCTGCTTGGTATTCTCACTTGTTTTAACAACAGGGAAATAACAGTTACTGACAAATTTTACTAGCTCTATTCATACCACTGAAATGGCAAATGACATGTGCTGGCTTCCTTTTATTAATTGTAACAGAAGCGAATAGCGTAATATATGGACTATGTGCAGATTCCAAGGCTTGTCATAGTTGTCTAGCTAACCTACTATGGTCAAGCTGCCTATACCAAAGTTGACATGATAACTTGCTGATAAAATAAGGTAATAGGCGTTCTTTAAGGTTTCGGTAAACCTTCATAAATATTACGGAACTAACAATGGTCTACAATAAACCAACACCTAATTCGGCAGTGAAAGAAATTAGGGAATGAAGTGAATAGCGTAGTTTTTCTGTGATTAATTTCAGTCAAAGTAAATGTATATTTTATATGTACATGTTTTTGAGCGATTGTCTATATTGGAGTCGATTGCTTGTTTGGATACGAAATACCCAAATCAGATTATAGAAGAGTAGATGATTTCGACACCCTGTTTTATGACAGATTTTCGTGGCTTAACGTGTTTTCTTTGTAGCCAATTATTTAATTTAGTTAAGACACTACAATTTTTTGAAATCTGAAGCGAAAAGCTGAGAAGGGATAACACTGGCGTTACTGTGTAAATAGGTATATAGCATACTTTGAAACATGACTAATTTATGCTCACGAAAGGTTGGTCCTCTTGAATTTTCTTCAGGTTTCTTCTTTGAAAAAATTAATTATGCCAAATTATAATTATCATTAATTATGTCTTCCTGTTTTTCACCACCCATTCTTTTCTTACTGGTGCGTCGCTGGTGGCTCTTTTCTTTACAGCTCGTCACCATGCTTATTTTTCTTGTTTTAAGCCATAGTTTTGGTCTTGCATTTTTTTATCCTCCCGTCGTCCAGGCTTTCTTAATCAACGAGTTACTTTTCACTCTTTTTCACAAAAACAATTCAGACATTTCACAATTCTCAAGAGACCAATACTGCTCTTGTAATTCATTAACTTTGATTTCCCACATTCCCCTTACTTCACCTCCACCTACACACCCCTTACTTCACCCACTGTTATTAAATTGCAATTTCTCCCCTCCCATATTGAAATAAAGCAGCCAAGGAATCATTTTTTAATTACAAACAGAAATCATTTTCTTCGCAAAGCTTGAGTTACTAATGTAATTTTCAGCTTCAAGCAAGAGTAATTAACTACCGTATTAAGCCTTTATCTTCATAAGAAAAGAAGTATCATGGATTTTTGTACCACAGTCTTCCACAAATGTCCTGATTCTTGATTTCTTTGTAGACGTTTACGTTGAGTCATTTATCATTTAATCATTCTTTTATTATTAATTTATTCATTCATTTATCGTTTGTTTATTTTATAGCCTCTTATGTAATATGTGAAAAGGCTCAGAAACACTACCACGAATGTCACAGGGGAAAATTTATTATTTTTTAAATGACGATGTGTTATTCCTCTCTGGCCCATAGCCTACCACAAAAATCTTGATATTAAATGGATTGTTAAGAGGGAAATGAGTAACTTGTGATATATCTTGTACAATGGTCAGCTTGTAACAGGAAACTGTCTGTGGTAGCAAAGAAAGATAATCAAGCCCTTGCTGATTTACACAGTTGCTGTACTTGACAACCTAAATGAATCCGTGTTTTTTCTGAATATTTGCTTTCTGCTACAGGAAATTGTAGTAGCTGAATGGTGTTTTAAGTCAAAAATAACTTGCAAGTAAGCAATCATGAATGTTGAAACTTTTACCACAATGAAAAGCGCAGATGTTTTGAGAAATACCATTCGTTAAATTTTAATAAAAGCTGAGGTTGATAAAGTTGATAAAACAAATGAAAAAAAATTTACTTCCTGAAATAACAGCTATGCAAGATTCAAAGATGCAAGGATTTAAGACACAGAGAGCGGAACAACAGTCAGTACAATCTTCTATGCGACTTTTAGGAACTGCTGTCTTTGCGCATACGCACTGTTGTTGTGATGTTTACTTTTACCTCGTCCAGTCCTCCTATCTACGCATGCCTCATTCTATTTTTTGCGTGTCATGACCACGTTGTCAAAAATTAAATGTTAGCTAAGTCACGAAAAGTTTTGGTGTTGATTTCTCGCTTTAATTGGTAAATTCATTGAAAGCCTTGGAGAGATTTTTGTTCGTGATTCACGCACTGTGTATTCACTGCAGATACAGTCGTTGGATGCATGTAGCATTTAAAATCAAGCCACCGTTAATTATAAAATCTCGAAACAATGCTTGCATGCAGGATCTTGAAGTTTTTTCAAAAAGTTCAACTTGTAAATGTTGCTTTGTTTACCTTTTAAAAGGAAACTTGAAATTCGTCACCACTAGATCGTGATCGCTTTAAATACCTACGTCTGGAAAGCTACAAGTGCGTGCTGCATTCACCACTGAACGAAATCTCTTTTAATTGACTCGAGTGTGGATCATGCTGTTTGGGTTGTGCCATGCCCACCTTCTTGAGGCTTTGGGTTAGTCGTAGTCCTCTTTTGTTTGTGACCGAGTTACAGCAGCGTTCATACTTTCTTGGCTATTGAACTCTATTATCTTCTGCGATTTTTGTATTCCACTTTCCTTGTACAACAAAGATGTCTTTCTTGGATGCTTTGTTGACGACTCCATGTAGCTGTGTATAGACGTATTCAATCTCTTCATCACTGTGAGTGATCCTTTGGGCAAAATTTGTACGAAAGTATAGTTGAGAGGGGATGCTTACATGCAGATGGTGATGGTTCTCCTGAAAATGGATCTGAATCCCATTAGTCCACACTATTATAGTGAACAAGAAATCTGACGACTTTTATTTTTAGGTTTTATATACTCCTATTGTAAAGTGTATATCCTTTTTTGTTGTTTTTTGCTAATGCTTCTTTTCAGTGTAGTTCGCCGACCCAGGAGATTTCAATTATATTTCCTCTTTTTCTCTGATAATAATTCGTTCAATTTTCATCTTTCTAATGTGTCATAACGTTCAATGTGCCAATGATGATGTGGTTTCTGAGACAGAGCTTTTGGGCACAAGTAGCATACTTGTTACCACAACCCTGGTGTGTAGGGGAAAGCGTAGTTCGTTGTACCTAGGAGAAGACCGAGTTAATATGCTGTTTGTGGTGGTTCTTATCATGGTGAATCTTGGACAAACTAAAACTGAGCGCCTATTTCTCTCCAGATCTTGGTCAAAGCCAAGTCCATCTTAACTTAGAGAATTGGCCTGGACCCTGGATGCATGATGCTTGACTCGGCAACGTTCATCCACTTTGGCTGTTGGGCTCAAAAAAGCTCATTGTAACCCTGGTCTGGGTGGGTTCAAGGGCTACTACTTCTTCCCAAAGGGCAACTCATTGACTATGCAAGGCAGGTATGCTTAAATTCCGAGCCTCAACTCTGGAAACGAATACCACTTTAATAATACTAGTGGTAATATCTCATGAAAGAGGAGTAGGAATCATATTTGACCAAGCAGCCAGCAAGTGCATACTCGGCTATTGGACCCTGTCAGACAGAGTAATGCTGGTGAGAATAAAAGGTAGGCCCTTCGACATCAGTCTCATTCAAGTATATGCACCGACAGCAGATAGCAGCGAAGATGATATAGAACTGTTCTACGAGCAACTCGATGAAGCAAAAAGACAATGTAAGTCACAAGACATCATCATTGTTATGGGCGATCTTAATGCAAAAGTAGGTAGTGAAGAAATCGAGCAAGTATCAGGAAAGTATGGGCTAGGAGTGATTAACGAAAGAGGGGAACGATGGGCTGACTGGTGCAAAGCTAACAACCAAGTGATCATGAACACCTGGTTCAAGAACCATAAACGACGTCTATGGACATGGAAACAACCGGGAGACAGAACAAGAAATCAAATCGATTACATCACCATCAATCATAGATTTAAGAACTCAGTTCAGAACGCAAAAGCATACCCTGGAGCAGACTGTGACAGCGACCACAATCCAGTAGTATGCACCACCAAGGTTCGCCTTCGCAAATTGAAACATGCTATACCAGACGCAAAACTGCAGTGGAACTTACTACGAGAGAATGCAGAAATGAAGACACGATATGCTGTGGAAGTGCAAAATAGATTTGCTGCTCTCGAAAGTGACCAAGTCAGCAAATGGGAAGTGCTGAAGGAAGCCCTGGTTGAAACTGCCAAGGAGCTGATCCCACCGATAAAGAGGGACCGGAAAAAAGGATGGATGAAAAAGGAAATCTTGGAAATGATGGAAGAAAGACAGAAAGTGAGAAATAAAGACTCAGATCGGTACCACACTCTGAATCGAAACATCAGAAAGAAGTGTAGAGAAGCAAAAGAAGAATGGCTAAATGTACAGTGCGCGGAAATCGAGAGATGCAGAGTAGAAAGCCCTTCATCATTGCACAAGAAAATCAACACACTTGTCGGTAGGAAAACATGTGTTTCCAGCGAATGTATTCAAGCCAGAGATGGATCTCTGCTGATGGAAAAAGATGAAATCATGGATCGATGGGCAGAATACATTGATGAACTGTTCTTGGATGAAAGAGGAGAAAAACCCAACATCAGAAAACCTATAGAAGGCCCGAAGATTCTGAAGAGCGAAGTCAAAGCTGCCATTACCAAGATGAAAAGAAACAAAGCTGCAGGACCAGACAACATCTGCATTGAAATGATCCAAGCACTCGAGGAGTTTGGAATTGACAAAGTAACAGAACTTGTCAACGAAATCTATGACAGCGGTGAAATTCCACCAGATATGTCAAAATCAATTTTTATTGCTTTACCTAAAAAGCCGGGAGCAACAGAATGCGAGCTCCATAGAACTATCAGCCTCATAAGTCATGTAACCAAAATCTTTATGCGTGTCATCATGGCAAGAACAAGAAAAGCAACCAAACCAGAAATAGGCAAACAACAATTTGGCTTCGTTCAAGATGCAGGTACCCAGAATGCCATTTTCATTATGAGAATGATATCAGAAAGAGCCATAGAAATGCAGCAAGATCTCTATTTCTGTTTCATCGACTATAGCAAAGCGTTCGACAAAGTGAAACACGAAACACTGCTGGACACATTGCAAGCCCTAGACATAGATGGGAAAGACATAAGAGTTTTAAGAAATCTGTACTGGGAACAAACGGCTGGAGTTAAGATCAAGAACGAGGTTGGAAGATACAGCAACATCAAAAGAGGAGTTAGACAGGGCTGCGTTCTATCTCCAGACCTTTTTAATTTATATAGCGAACAAATAGTGAGAACAATTGAAGAGGAAAGCGGTTTTTCTATAGGAGGATATAACATGAATAATATCAGATACGCTGACGATACGACACTCATTGCAAACTCTCCTCAGAAGTTACAAAAGCTCTTGGATATGGTGAAGGAAGAGAGCTCAAGAAAAGGACTAAGCATTAATCAAAAGAAGACCTTTTGCATGGCGATCAGCAAGAAACAGCAGCAAGTCGAATGCCCTTTGTTAATCGATAATGAAAGGATACAGCAGGTGAATAAGTTCAACTACCTTGGAAGCATGCTTAATTCAGACGGCAGAAGTGTAACGGAAGTAAAGAGAAGAGTAGCTATGGCAAAGGAGGTGTTTGTGCGTATGTCAAAGATTCTGAAATCCCGATCAATCTCCATAGATACCAGGGTGAGAATCCTCAACTGCTATGTCTTACCTGTCCTGACCTACGGCTGTGAAAGTTGGACACTGACGTCAGACCTGGAGAAAAGACTGAACGCTACTGAAATGTGGATGTTGCGCAGAATGTTGAGAATTTCCTGGACGGAACACACTAGTAATGATGAAGTACTAAGACGAGCTAATTATAGCAGGAGACTCCTGAAAACCATCAGAAAGAGACAACTGTCGTTCCTAGGACATGTAATGAGAAAAGAAGGCTTGGAAAATTTGGCTGTTACTGGTAAAATTTGCGGTAAAAGAGGAAGAGGAAGACAAAGAACAACATTCATGAAAAGTTTGTCAACATGGACCGGAGTCAGCGAGAAGGAAATGCTGGAGAAGACCAAGAATAGGATCCTGTGGAGAAGCATGACCGCCTACGTTCTGCAAGGACACGGCACATGAGGAGGAGGAATATCACATGCTTAAAGAATTGTAAAATTTAGTGTTGCAAGTGATCTGGCTAGCTGAATAGCACTGGTTCGTAGTGACAGCCATGAACTAGAAAATGTTAGTCAAGAAAAGTCGTGAATTCAAATCAAATATGCGCTTTGATTTTGAAGCATTCATGAAAATACTATGGTTTTGTTTAATATGCAGGGGTTTTAGAAATTTTACAGGTTTCTTTATCAAAGCGGCAAAAATGCAACAGATATCTTCAATAGCAAGTAAAGTACTTATATCCCTATATTCATGAACTCTCGTTTTAATATTGTCCATGTTGAGGTTTTTTCTTTATTGGGAAATGCTCTTTATTGTGAGACTGCCTGGCTGATTGTTTCCTTAGGGTTTTTTGTAGGGTTTTATTATTCAATGTATTGGTAAGTCTACGGAAAAGTTGTCTTTTGTATCTCGCTAAAGAGTACCTTATGCGTAACGACATTCTGTAGCTCTATAAATCTACCATCCGTTTTTTTATCGTTTACTGTTGTGACATGTGAACAGTTGATTCGTCATTTTCACTTTCATGTTCCTGACTTCATGTTCCTGGTCGAGCTCATCTTATCGAACAAATCCACACATGTAACAGATGGTCTGCTCTTCACACGAAGCGAAACAGATAGTAAAGCTGTTACTATGGAAGTATCAAAGTGATTTCACTATAATAATTAATTTTTAATATTCATTATTGCAATACTGACACAATACAGGAACACACATAGACAAATATATATATATATATATATATATATATTAACAAATAAATTTGAAATATCATCAGCAACAGAGCTCTACCACATTAAAACGTAGGAGCTATCATATAATCAGATATACGAGTAAGAAAAACTCCAACCCTACAGCACCGAGAGTCTTATGTCCTTCACAATCACCAAGCTGTATATAAATGATCCACAATCAACAATTCATAACAATTTACAGTTCACAATTGTCATCTAAACTTTGTTTAGCTAAAGATTGTGAAAACAAGAAACTGACAGTTCTAAACTAAGTTTTGTTGATTCTTTTTGTCGCTCACCATATGATAGCTCTAATATTCTTATATTATTGAGCACTGTCGATAGCTAATAATTACTTTGATACTGGTTTATATATATACATACATATATATATATATACATACATATATACATATATATATACATATATATATATATACATATACATATACATACATATATATAACTCCAAACAGCCAGATGTTAAGGCTTCTATTTTGACAAAATAATAACATAAAAAAACTCTTACATCACAAACAAATTTTACACTACTCGAGACGCAATACATGAACAAAGCCATAGAAGAAGTGCTTCAGAAATTTAGATAAGAGACAGACATAAGAAAGACCATGTTGGTAACAGAGGTCTCGGGTTTGTGACTTGCAGTGGCTGCTTTCCACATGTGTTACGGGCACCCAACACTCAGTATACCCTTTGTTACAAAGATCTAAAAAAAATGCTGAAAGAGAAAGAGAGAGAGAGAGAGAGAGAGAGAGAGAGAGAGAGAGAGA
>RDPX01000237.1:628575-667606 GCA_003991215.1 Morbakka virulenta | reverse complement strand
CATTATCCGCCTGTATGTTACGTTTATAGGTTACGTCAGTTCAGAGGCCTTTTTCCTCAATTAGACATCTGGTTTTTCTCTGGAACCTTTACATTATCCTTTACATTATCCGCCCGTATGTTACGTTTATAGGTTACGTCAGTTCAGAGGCCTTTTTCCGTCAAGTAGATATCTGGTTTTTCTCTAGAACGTAAAGTTTTTATTGTTCTCAATCATTTCAGATATTGCATTTTTGTAAAAATTATGTTCGACGTGTTTCTTTTTAGTCTGTCTAAGATCGATTTAGATAGCTGCTTGATCATAACTGGCGGGCATATTTGACAAAATATTGATGTAGCTTAAATTTTCAGTTTGTTTCTTGCACGAGAGTTAAGTATTATGTGTGATATCAAAAAATTCATCTCTGGAAGGTTTATTGTTATGTCTATTTGAAAGCCGGTATCCTTGAAACTCTTGACTATGCCTTGACGCATTAATTAACTTTCTGCCCTCTGGTTTTCCTTATAAAAAAAATATTCCGATATCCGCTTTTAGTAGTTTGAAAGCAAGCATTGAAAAGATATAATTACCGGTTAATTTAGAGTCTTCTGTTCCATCGTAGATTCCCATATGTAACATGGAACATACTGTCAGTACCTTTCTTTTTCAATGGTTCTTGGCATTTGAATAATAACGACTTTCTGCAATGTTTAATATTATTCTTTATTCTTCGTCTGGCACAATAAAATAGCTACGAGCGAACAAAAATGCTTGGTCTAACCTTTTTTCGGAGATAAATAGAATGCTTTGATATGGAGTTGTGTAAAAGTACTATCACTCTTTGGTGGAATGTTTTTAAAGCATTAAATTACTTGATTTGTGATTTTCAACTGTTTAAAATCAAGACATTTAACAAAATCACAATTGATGGGTTTACGGATAGATTTACCAACTTTTTCAAGTTCATTTTCATATGGATTGGTAAAAAAGCACGTTAGACTTACTGGAAAAATTTACTTTATGATCTTAAAGAATGAAGTATGGTGAAGTATTAGCAAAGCTTTCGACACGACTTGCTGGATTTAATTTTTCTGCGATCAGTTTTGCCTCTACATTAAAAGATGTCTGCAATTTCTCTGGTGCCATTTTTTTGTTTCTGTGATGTTTTTCGTTAAATACTTTTTATGAATTTCAGGTGACATTTCAGAATGTATGTTGTTTAGTCGGCAAACACAAATATATTAGGAGATAAATTTATTTTTGAAATGTCCAATCTAAGTTCTTTCTGAAACGGATTTATTGAATGCTCAGATTTTATCGTTTTGACCATATCAAGTAAGTCTTTCTCGAATTATTGTTCGAGCGAGCGAAGCGAACGAGAACAACTTACTACAGGACATAAAAGCTGGAAAAACCAGAGCTTTAAAATTATCTTGGAAACGGTTAAAGATATCAGAAGTTTATGAAACAAAATTTGTTCTAAATGGCCAACGATTGGGGAAAATAGAAAAAAATATAGAAAACTAAGGAGTCTATAACCCGCCATGCTGTTGTGATTTGTAGATTGCAATGTTGTTTTGTTTTATTTGCCAGCACGATGGTGCAAAACCAACCCTAATATTAATGCACATTTTATAACATAAATTTTTGCGTTTTATGTGCATTAACATTAGGAATAAGTGGGATGGTACACTTTCTATTTGTTAAAACTAATTTTACATGAGGGCTCGTTCGAACATGCTCCACACGTCTATTTCCTGGTTGCAGTATGTCTTGTTGTTTTGGGCGATACCTCGATTTAAAGTCATTTGTTTACCTGTGATCGTGTTGTGAATCGTTGTCTTGTTCACTTACAAAACGAGTGTCTTCCAAAGCATTCTTTATAACATCTGAACCATAGTAATGTAAAGAAACGATTCTCACTTTGTTTGAAAATCTCTGTATTATTACAGATGAAAATTAAAACGAACTTTCAAACAAAAAGGGTGAGGCAATTTCGAAGTATGATCACAAAAACATTTTTTATTAATCTATTAAAGTTCTATTTAAAAGAATACAGCTTTTATACCACTCAGGTTTTACTTTTTGTATTATTTTGAATGTTTTAATTAGTGGCAACAAGTTAAAACACAACTTTTTTGGTGGTTCTCTAAGGTAATTATTAAGTGTGGATTTGCAAAACTTTTTTTCATTCTCACTGAGATCTGAATTCACTTTTATCCTTTTTGATTTCATATCGATTTCCCTTTCCACGGACATGTTCTAAAAACATGTATATTTTGCTGAGAAGACAGCAAAACACATATGGACTGTGGAACGACTACTACAAAAAACGGCTAAATAAAAGCATCACAAAGTTGTGTCAGAAGTCAAACCAGAAAGGTTAATTTACATCACTTTTGTTATCACTATTAGAATACATTCCACCTTCCATGAATCCGAAGTGGGAGTGACTTTCCTGAAAATACACTTGTGTCTCTTTTAACTGATTATTTTGATTTCAATTTTGGTATGCTTCACAAGTTTCTTTATGCAACCTCTTTGAGTAACTGTTTAACGACACGATTCATGTATCCCTTTGTAAACTCAATACAGGCAAAGAGAATCGTGCATGGTTTCTATCATGTCACTCTCTAGTAACATTAAGAAATTAATACAGGATACATAAAGTATCCTAACTAAACTAAATAAAAAGTAAACATGATCTCAACAGCAGGACACCTTCTGGCTCCAATTATCAAAATTTGGATTTTGATATTTCGATACAATGGAATTTCAGGTAAACGTCATTGCATACCTTATTCTCATTCTCTGCTTTTGAAATTTGAGAAAACCAAGTGAAGTGTGGAGAATTATAGTAGTTCCATATTAATCTTCGATACTGTGCTATTACTAAGCCTCTGCACTAGCCAAAAACGATACGTATCTAGTAAGGGACATCGCGAACAAGGTATGAAAACATAGGACTTTAACAACAATGGAAACTCGGGGAACAGCCTTGTGTATGAGGACCCTTGAAGTTTGAGCTATCAAAAAAACATATAATAAAAACAAATGTCTAAGTACATTTTATTGGATTTAAAACAAGGATTTAGCTGTTACTGCAATACAAAGATGTTAAAAGTAACTGAGGCTACAACCCTTGTAAATGTTTATTTCAGAATAGAGAAGCTGCATAAGACAAAACCGTGGTTAGAATGGGTATAGCAATGTATCTTTATGCGTTTGTTTTCGGTAATCGCTGACAATCTGAGAATGAGTTTGCTACTATGACTAATTATGGTTAGCGGTTTTCTTATAAATTGATGTAGTTTTGAGAAAATATGTTGATGAATTATTGTTTGTATTGCTTTAGGGGAATGTGATTGTTAATTCTAACTAAAGTATAAACCACACTTGTTCGTTGTTATCAGGCAGTTGCTATTTAGCCGTCAGACGACTGGACATGTCGAATCCTATTCTACCGTCATTGACTGGAAACTCTATTGTTCCTTACCCTAAACCCTAATGATGTGGCTTGAACAGATCGACCAATGAAATTTTACTTCGGGTAAAAGACGGTAGAATAGGTTTAGCCGTCAGACGGCTAAATAGACACTTTGTTGTCATTACTTAGGGAAGATGCCAAGTTGTGTCCTTGACCTCCAAGGAAAATAAAAGAAATAGGTACCCTACTGAATAGTAAAGGATTAAAATTATTTCATAAAAATGTGACAGAAATTTCTAAAAATATGTGTTTACTGTTAGAGTTTCTTCAAAAATATAAAATCATCAACGTCATATTGTCCATTTATTATGCATTCTAATCAAATTTTATGGTTGATTGTGTTTTCTTCTGGAGTCGCTTTATTCACTGTCAAGTCAGACCTTGCATTCTTATATGATATTAATTCGTACTGTTTCTTGACTTCATCGTACGCTGAGCATTTCAAAGCTCTTCTGATACATAATTTGCACTGTTGGTTTAAATACTATGCTGAGTTTAGGTTTATTCCAAGTTTCCTTTTGGGAAGGTAAGGTGAGAGATATTTCCACTGATCTGAATTTAAAGCCATTTACGGTAATATGGGTTTATTTCTCGGGGCGTATTTATATGGCTGTTTTTGGGAGGGTAACACAAGAAATGATGGCTTTATTGGTAAACACGAATAGGGTTGATGAAACCAATAGGATCAGAGTAGTGGATTTTGCTGCAGGCTTTGAACTGGTTATAGTACGTTCAGAAACCTGAACAGCAGAAGATTACTTTTTAAAGTGGCAACAGTCGAACTAAGATAAACTGCATCCTATGCAAGTGGAGACATCATAAAGAGATTGTGGACAGCAAAGTGATTGTTAGAGAATGTGTAACGTACCAACATAGGCCTACAGTTTGCAGGGCAAAAATAAATATGGGGGCGAAAAGGACAAAGAAAATTGAATCCAAGAATACAGTCACTACCAAAAGTTTAAGACCACTCATGGAAATACGTAGATTTCTCGGTATGAGATCGTATTGCATCATCCTACTGTTGAGATTGCATCATACTCATTGTTTGCACTCTGTTTGCTCATTACACGTTCTTCTTTAACACTGCGGACATCTGAATCGATTTTACTTTGGAATTTTTTTTCACTTTTTATACTTCTTATTGCTACAGAAATGGTCGAAAAAAGTCCCTCAGTGAAGTTCAAAGAGGTCAAATTGTTGCTCTGCATAGAGAAGGACTATCTGAAAGGAATATTTCTACGAAATTGAAAGTCAGCAAAACTGCAGTCCACCAAGCAGTTAAAAAGTATCAGCAGTATGGCTGCTACAAAGACTTACATCGGAGTGGAAGGCCAAGAAAAACCACTGTAAGAGATGACCACCTGATGAAAAGGATAGTTACGAGGTCACCAATGAGTTCCATCAACAAAATTCGAGCTAATTTGGTGGAAAGAGGTGTGAGTGTAAGTCGCATGACTGTTTCCAGACGTCTTTCACACGAATTCGGTCTAAAATCCTACAAGCCTGCCAGAAAACCACGCCTGACACCGGTAATGAAGGCAAAACGATTAGCCTTCGCTAAGAAGTACCAGAACTGGACACCAGCACAGTGGGGTAAAGTCATGTTCTCGGACGAGTCCACTCTACAGCAGTTTGTGGTGAGGAAACGACATGTTCGCCGGCCACCTGGAACGAGATTCAATGAAAAATACACGATTTCTTCGATGAAACACCCTCCAAGTCAAATGATATGGGGTGCAATTTCGGAAAATGGAGTTGCTGGGTTGTATTTTTTGCCATCTGGAACAACTATGAATGGTCTGCGGTACGTTGAATTGCTGTCGGATAAGCTAAAAATTCACATGGACATACATAAATGTACTATATTCATGCAGGACGGTGCCCCTTGTCACCGATCAAAAGTTGCTATGACTTTTCTGACTGAGAACAGGATTCATGTTCTGGATTAGCCGGGCAACAGCCCTGACCTGAATCCAATAGAGAATCTGTGGACGGAAATGAAAGATAAAGTTTCCCAGAAACAGCCATCAAGTGCTAAGGACCTTGTGGAAGCGATAAAAGAAGTGTGGGTGAAAGAAATCTCGCAGGAATACTGCAGAAATCTAGTACACAGTATGCTAAGACGCCTGCAGGCAATAATTAAAATTGGCGGTGGACCCACCAAATACTGAATATCAAGAAAACAACTATCAATATGGATGCAAATTTAATCAAAAGATACTAAAAAATATGAAATTTGTGTGTAAAGGAAATATTATCCACAATAAATCAGTTTTAATATAGATATATAATCAGTTGTGTCATTTCAGAGTCAAAATTAAGGGTGGTCTTAAACTTTTGGTAGTGACTGTAGATAATATCAACTGAAAGAAGCCAATTTCATAAAAGTGGTTTTAATTGAGTTGGGGAGTGACAGCAAACGCTGTTAGAACTGTAGCAAAAGGCGTACTTGGTAACACCTTGGCTGTTGGAAAGAGGGATAAAGAAACGTGGTGTTGGAATGAGAAAGTATAGGATAGTGTACCCAGAAAAAGGTTGCATAAAAAAGTTGCGCTGGAAATAGAGTGTTATTAACAAACAGCAATACAGAGCGGTAGTGAAGAACACGAAACAAACAGTAGCTAAAGCAAAGACAGAGGAATATTATGAACTAAACTATGAGTTTGTGGAAGGTTAAAAGATAGTGTAACTACTAGCAAACTAATTGCATAGAGGATCAAAATGTCTCTAATAAGTCAAAATGACGAAGGACGAAGATGGTAGGATACTAAGTATGGACGATGAAATCCTGGAGAGGTGGAAAGAGTACTTTAAAGCTTGATGAATAAACAAAGCGAGGCTTGTCTGTTTAGCCTACAGCGCCTCCTCCAGGTGGTGGATGTGGGGAACGCCCATTCAAACTTGTTCGTGTGGTACTCGGGAATAATACAAGAATAACCGAGGGTGAACCAAAACAGACCGGGAGCAGTAGCAGCCCCGATACCGAGGTCACCTTCCTCGATATAAAGCGCAATGTGCTGGGTCTATCCCCGAATGGGTGAAGACATATCCCGACATTCGCTAATGCTATCCCTGCCGTGGGTTAAATGGTGAAGATGGTGTTGCAGGACTATCGGATGCCCATCAGGGCGGAAGAACACTAGACGTGTCAACGGTCTCATGGAGCGTAAACAGGAGCTAGTACCAAGTCCAACTCGGGAATGGTTCTGTACTGCGAATGCTCTGTGTATAACAGGTCGTATTGAAGTCAGGAAGCGGCTGAAGTGCCGGATGAATCATTATGGACCAACGGTAATGATGGCGCGACATGCAAGCGCATCGCGCTATGCTGAGGGCACTTTAATTAAATTATATGTGGCCATCCGCCGATGAAAGGCAATGGCAAACCATCACTGTATGCTGCCAAGAACAATAATGAAATGCACAGATCAACTTTTTTCGATAACAGCGTTAATGGTGCTGGTGATCATACAGTCATCAATGCCTCGCTCGGTCAGGAAACCCATGATCGACAGGTGGAGCCTGACCATCATCCAGATACTGTCAAGAATAAAGCTACAATACGAATTGCAACCTGGAATGTTTGGACCTTATATCAAGCAGGAAAACTTGCAAATGTGATTAATGAGATGGATAGAATGCATGTGAATGTGCTGGGTGTGTGTAAGACTAGATGGCCTGGTACAGGATGTTTCGAGACGGAAGAACATAAAGTTATTTATTCTGGAGTTGGAAAGCACGAAAAAGGAGTTGGAATGATACTAAACAAAGAGATGAGTAGATGTATTCTAGAATACTGAACCCTTTCCGAGATAGTTCTTCTGGTTAAAATCAAAGGGAAACCTTTTAATCTATCTATTATTCAGGTCTACGCGCCAACTGCTTACAGCAGTAATGAAGATATAGATAACTTCTACGAACAGCTTGATCAGGCTATGGAACAATGCAAATTGCTCGAGGTTGTCATGGTGATGGGAGATTTAAATGAAAAGGTCGGAAAAAGAAAAGTAGGACATACAGTAGGCGACCATGGTCTGGGTTCTCAAAATAAAAGAAGAGAAAGATGGATCGACTGGTGTAGAGCTGACGAACATATAATCACAAATATTTGGTATAAAAATCATAGTAGACGCCTGTGGACATCGAAAGATCCTTGTAATAGATATAAGAACCAAATCGACTATATAACCATCAACGCTTGATTTAGGACTGCAGTCAAACAAGCGAAAGCCTACCTCGGAGCGGACTGCGGAAGTGACCACAATCCTGTTGTAGCAACAGTAAAGTTTAAGCTGAAAGGTTGAAGGGTACTACACCTGGAGCAAAACTGCAATAGAATATTCTACATGAGAGTCAAGAACTCAAGGACCGATATGCAGTGGCGGTACGAAACCGTTTTGAAGTTCTAGAAAACGAAGGAGGAAGTAAATGGGAAGTCCTAAAGGAAGCCCTAGTAACTACAGGTAAAGAAATGACCCAACCGAAGGAAAAGACACAGAAGAAAACTTGGATGAAGCCGGAAATCTTACAGAAGATGAGAAAGAGGCAAACATACGCAGATAGAGATTCAGATCAGTACAAAGCTTTGGATCGGGAGATTAAAAACGACTGTAGAAAAGCAAAAGAAGACTGGGTAAATGAAAAATGTCAAGAAATCGAAAGCTATCAAAGTTTGGATTTTAAAATTTTGTACAACAAGATCAAAACGTTGTTCTTCAATGGGATGCATTAAGGCAAGGGATGGTACTTTGATAATGGAGAAAGAAAATATAATGGAACGTTGGGCTGAATATGTAGACGAACTATTTGAAGATACAAGAGGAGAAAAACCACACATTTTGAAAGCTATGGACGGTCCAAAAATTCTCCCATGCAAAGTTAAAGCTGCAATCTTGAAGATGAAAGCTAATAAAGCGACAGGTCGAGATGAAACCTCCATCGAAATGATCAAAACCCTCGAAGAATTTGGCATCCTAAAAATAACAGACCTGCTAAATGAAATTTACGATGGCGGAGAAATCCCTTCAGAACTTAGCAAGTCTGTGTTCATTGCCTTACCTAAGAAACCAGGTGCAATCGAATGCGAACTGCACGGAACAATCAGCTAAATGAGTCACGTTACAAAGATTCTAATGAGAGTTATAATGGCCAGAGCTAGAAGATCAATAAGACCAGAGATAGGCAAAGAACAATTTAGATTCGTCCAAGATTCAGGCACACGAAATGCAATTTTCGTCATGAGAATGATGTCCGAACGTGCAATACAAATGCAACGCAACAATAATCTTTGTTTTATAGATTACTCGAAAGCATTCGATAAAGTTAAACATGAAAATTTACTAGAGATGTTACAGGAGTTGGATATAGATAAAATGGATATAAGAATTATTAGAAATTTATACTGAGAACAAACTGCAGGAGTACGAATAGACAATGAAATTGGAAAATTTTGTAAAATCCAAAGGGGAGTAAGACAAGACTGTGTTTTCTCACCAGACCTCTTTAATCTGTACAGTGAGAAAATTCTTAGACCAATAACCAAAGAAGATGGTTTTAGAATCGTTGGCCACAACATGAACAACATTCGTTATGCTGACGACACAACATTAATAGCAGAATCTCCAGCAAAATTACCAAGATTACTGGATGTAATAGTTGAGGAAAGTAGAAAGAAAGGGCTAATTATCAACCGCAAAAAGACTTATTGTATGGCTTTCAGCAAAGAGAACAGAATGTTGGACTGTCCAATAAAAATCAAGGGAGAGATAATTCAGCCAGTTACTAAATTTAATTACCTCAGCAGCTTAATTACATCTGATGGAAAAAGTTTGATAGAAATCAATAAAAGAATTGCAACAGCAAAGGATGTGTTCCAGCGAATGTCCACAATTCTAAAAAGTCGATCTCTATCTCTAGACACAAGCATAAGAATAATTAACTGCTACATAATTCCGGTACTCACATATGGTAGCGAAACATGGACCATAACACTTGGATTAGGAAAGAAGTTAGAGGCGACTGAACTATGGTTTTTAAGACGAATGCTCAGAATACCCTGAACCGATCATGTCATCAACGAAGTAGTTCTCAGAAGGTTAGGATGTCAAAGAAAAATTCCGTTAACCATACGCAAACGACAGCTCCGATTCTTAGGGCACGTGAAGGAAAGAAGGATTAGAAGAGCTAGCACTGACAGGAAAGATAGATGGAAAGAAAGGTAAAGGAATGCCAAGAACAACCTATATGGCAAGGATAGCATCATGGACAAGGAGAAGTAAGATACAACTACTAAGATATGCGAAGGATCGAGATCTGTGGCGGAGCATGATCGCCGACGTTCTAGGAGAACATGGCACTTGAGGAGGGGGAATAAACAAAACCCCAAGAAAGATGAGACATATACACAAAACCGTTAACGAAAGGTGGAGGAAATAAAAAAAGAAAAAGTGAGGAGAGCCCTTGATCGGATAAAGAAGAAGAAGAAAGCAGTAGGCACGAATGAGAATTCGGATGAAGTTGGGAACTGTTTCGGTGATTGTGAAGTAGTAAAAGGAAAGTGATTGAAGTGCTATTCTAATAGAAGAGTTCCGATGAATGTCAAGGAAAACTTGTATGAATCAAAAGTCAGGCCTGCTTTAATGTATTGGAGAGGAATGGTACCACTGACTGACAGCTTGAAAACGGAAAGGAAAGTACTTGAGATGTGTATTCTGTGCTGATTTATTGCGGTTACCAGGAAGAATATGATTAGGAGTAATATGATGAAAGAAGTTATCGGAAATGGATAAATTGCTGGCAAGTTGTACGAGGCGAGCTCGATGTGGTTTGAGCATGAGAAAAGGAAAAAGGAAGAGTATATCGAACGTAGAGCACTGGAGATAAGAGTATCTGGAATGAGGTGAATAGGGAGACTAAAGAGATAATGGTAAAATTGGAGAAGGAAGATACTTACAAATGACTATTCTGTTCTGATTTATCTGTCATGTGGTTCGTCATGGCTATCATTCTTTTAGGTATTGTTTCAAAGATTTCATTTGGTGGCTCGTTATTTTCCTCCACTCTCGTTTGTAGATGTCAACAAATCCTTTATATCTGTGACGTCGTAAAAGTGGTCGATTTCCTTATAGGTGTTCAGTCCTCGTAATGAGGTAAATTCGCAGTCACAGTAGCACCTGCAGCAATGCTTTTTCTTTTCATCTCGTGAGAATTGCAATCTTGGTTATTCTGTGTTGACGTGATGGTATTAGTTACAGTAATTGACGAGGTAGAGGCTTGTTTAACAAATATTGTAATCTGAGCAGATCTGCAGTCTGTGATGCTTGTGTAGAAAATCTCGTTTTGCTGCACCAAGCTCTTCCAAGTGTTTTGATGTCTGTTTTAAAAAATTTTCTTTGACCTTGATAAATTTCCCTCCCATGAAAGCAAAGAGCAAAATCATCCGTAACATCAGATTATTAAGACCATTCGTTTCCATACATCTTTCTTTAACAAACTTTATGTTTCATATGTGAAAGTAACAAATTTAAGCCAAGTGAAGCAAATTTTAGTCTGCTACATTTTAGTCTAACACATTTGTCTGCTAGCGTGTCATGGAGATAATACAGCTATATTAATAGAAATAAAATACTAACAATAGTGAGGAGCCGTAGCTTAATGGTTAGTGCAACTGCACCGTAGGCAAGAATTCCGGGTTCGATGTTCCAAAAAAAAAAAAAAATAAACAATAATAGTAATAATACTAAACATAACAATAACTGGAGATCAGCAGAATTTGAAACTGCCTTGAGGTTTTTGTGATTCTGGTGATAATATGACCTCTAGAAAGCTTCAAGTCCAATCTCGGCTGGGAAAAGAACTTAAAGCGCAATGTTCATTTTGGTATTATTCATCGTTTGTCTTTTGCCACTGCAAGAATATTGAGATACATGTTGAATACCCAAGTGCACAGGTCAAAACTTGTTGTTTAACGAATCTCTAGCATAGCAACAACTACAAACCCTGTGCTAAAAGGGTATTATTAATAATAATAATAACAATAATAAATATAATTATTATCATCATCATAATCATCATCATCATTATGGAAATAACTCTTTTATTAGAGTCAACATCACCATCATTGTCGCTCCACGCCATTATCTGACTCTGGTGGAGGCCTCTGACATTGCGCGTCTTATTAAGGATAGCCATTTCTTTCTGTCCGCTGCTATATTCTCTATGGTTTCTAAAGTTTCCAGTTCTAGTTTGAAATCACCAACCAACCGCACCTTCACCCAGGAGTATTGACAGATCTTTTTCTAATTGTTTTACCCATGTCAGCTTGGTTCTCTCTGATGGTCTTTTTACTGGTCTTACAGCTTCTTGTAAATTTCTTCTTGCTTATCTTTTTGGGCCAGTTAATGCATATACTTTATTGGAGACTTTGTTAAAAAAACAAATTTGCGGGGAAAAAATGGTATAATGACCAACTGACAAAGGAGATAAAAGCTTTGAAAAGAGAGTATAAAATATTTTGGAGGTTATTACCATGTAGATAGACATCGAGGTAGACACAGAAGACCAAAATAATTCCGATTAAGAAAATAGGAGAACAAATGCTACCTACCAGATATTGCTTGCCAACTGGATACGAGAATACAGGGGAAAAAAACGAAGACGAGGGAAAATATTAACTGTCCCAGATAAAAAGTATTGTAAGTATAGAAATTATTAGACTTGTTATCGTTGTAGCCATAGCATGTGTAACTGTCAAACATCCCAAAATGTAGAAATGACCAACTTTGGCTTGCACATTCAACCAGAGTAGAACATGTACCTGCCCGAAATAAAATGCCAAGAAATAAATTGATAGTTTTAACAAACATCAAGACAAAACCAGAAATCACACGATAACTATAATATTAGACAATAACCACAGACTTGTTTTTTGTAAAATGTCATTATTACTTCCTTTGCATTTGCTATGTAGCAAAGTATACAACTTATAGAAAAACGAAATTAAAATACAGAATAAAAAATATTTTGAAAATCAGTGATTAAAGGAGGAGGTTTATTTTGAAGTTTACTGTCTTATCAAATGATCCGAAAGCTCCTTTGTGCCTTTTAAGGAGAAACATCAGTAGAATGTTTTACGAAAAAGTTCCCATTGTACTTAAAACTTGGATTTGCCCGAAGAAATTACTGTCCAATCTTATTTCTTGTTCCTAAAACCCCACTTTTTAATACTACGAAATTTATAACTTCTGGAATCCCATGAAATTCTAGAATTTTTACTTGGAATGATTAGCATCAGAGGATGAATTTTAAAATTTATAATAATAATTATTACCTGAGTATATTTTTTCATCTATTTTTTTCTTTGCTATCTTTCAATAGGTTCTAGTTTTAATTTACCTCAACAAGATATCATCATGATTCTTGATTCTGGGATAGCACAAGGAGACTTTTCTCTAGCAAAGGAGACAGCTGTCGCCCTACTGGACTACACAAGTGTATCACCAGCAAGTACTCGTATTGGACTAATTTCAATAAGGAGAAAAGTTACTGTCCACAGAACTCTTAATGAGACCATTAATAGGGAATCGACAGTCAAAATAATTAAAAGTCTAAGGTACTTTAATTAACATTTAAATGGTACATAATGACAGTGAAATCTATATGGCAACCCCAAAACACATTTTTGTTATTGATGTTTATATTGTTAGAAGAGAGTATGTGGTAAGAGGATTTTCAAATATTTAATTGTTTTGACTACTATAGGTTGTGGTAGTCACTGGTTATCAAGTGTTTAATAGATAAAAATAACAGTGGTCAAACGGTGAAGATGTCACTGGACATGGCAAAACTACGAGGGGGTAAAATGGTAGCATCAGAGTGTTAATTTTTTTGGTGCTGTTAACACAGAGTAACTGCACTGTCACTTCTACTTGAATGTATTTCTTCTTGCACAATCTCTATGTTTTCTGTTACATATCGTTTAAAAACAGGTTTTTTAAAAAATAAATTTCTTGCTGAGAAGGATTTTAAGGATTTTTGTTCTAACATTAATTCAGGAATGTTTTACATTGAATTACACAGGCCAACAAAAAAGTTTTTTTTTTCTGCCGCATTGTTACAAGTTAACATTTCTATACAATTTTGATATGCTGAATTTGAAAATCGAATCAGATTTCCACTATCACATCTTGCTACTGAAATATATTGCAAGAACATTTCTTTAAGGAATGTCAGTCTTGGCAAATATCAGAAAAGAATAATACAACTAAGAGACTTTTCCAATAACATTTAGGTAGTTCTATGTCAAGAATCGGCAATCAGTATTGCAAAGTAAACACAACACTGTATCACTTGTACAACAGTGATGTTGGTATGGATTCAATAAGGTAAAAACTTTCTTTTGCTAGATTTTCTGCAATGGCAAACAGCATTACAATCTCTTTCCGAACTCCAACAGTAATCTGCCATCATGTGCTGGTCCCATCTACCTTGATACCGCTTCTCTATCGTTTTCATATCTTGATGAAACCTTTCTCCCTGTTCATCACTAACGTCTCCAACTTATTTAGGAAACCTGTCAAGATGACTATGAAAGAAATACAACTTTATACTCATGTTACATCCAAGTGCATAAAAGCTTTTGATTAAATTGTCAACCAGAGTAATGTAATAATCTTGCTTCCTATTGCCTAAGAGATTTATGGCAACACTAACGAGTGCTTTCCATACATTTGCTTCCATACCATTCATAGATAAAATGAAATTAGGGTCCTTGATCAGTTTTCTAATTTGAGGTACATCAAATATCCCTGCTTTAATTTTTTCTTCGCTTGCACTTGGAAATGCAGCTTTGATGTACTGGAAACAGTTTCCTTCTTTGCACAAGGCTTTGACAAATTGCTTGATAAGGCCTAGTTTTATATGAAGTGGTGGGAATACTATCTTTCTCCTATCAACTAATGGCATATTTATGATATTTTTATCTCCAATATTTACTTCCTTTTTAATTGGCCACTCTTTCTGCATTCAATGCTCTTGTCTAGCTCTGCTATCCCAAAGACATAGAAAGCATGGGAACTTCGTGTAGCCACTCTGTTGACCAAGAAGAAAACAAACCATTTTTAGATCAACACAAATAATCCATTGATGTTCAGTGTACCTAATCAGCTTCAAAACGACTTTGAAACTCTCATATGTCTCCTTTGCTCTGACCAAATAAGCAACGGGGATTGAACCATACTTATTTCGTTATGTAAAAGCACATACTTCAAGCTTTACTTGAAACTATCACTGAACAGTTTCCAATTTTCTGGATTATACTGGACTATTCCCATTTCAATAAGAAGATCTGGGATATTATTGCAGTACACAAAGTTTCCTTTATTGTCAAAGTATTGCAAGAGCTTGCTTTCTCTAGTCCTAAAGAAGGAAATTCTTGTCCCTGGAAATAGAAGATTTTTTCCTTTAAGAGGTTAATTCCACACATACAACACAAGTTATAAACACACAATCACGCAATATATTGGAGATTGATGATACAAAACAGACACTCCAATCATTCTAAAAGCACATGTGATCGGAAAATGTTTCCTCATACCAGGGCAATGTTTAATAAAAAATGAGCAACAGTCAAAAATATGAAATGCACTGTATCAAAATATTTTGATGTGATGGGCTAAAATAAATGCTATATTTAAATTTAGCGTATCAAAATTAGCCGTAGACGCCTGTTCCCTTCAAAGGGGTAAAAATTTTTGGGCCTGTGTAATCAATAAAATATAACCAAATACCTAAACTAATAAAGGAAATATTCTTTATGATGGGTAAAGTTTACAGAATTTCCAAGTGTGATATAAATACTTTCTAAAACATTTCTCTTTCTTTAATTTTTTGTAGATTAGACTAGTGTGTTATTCATATCTACTTTCTGTTAACTGAGGTAATGTAAGATATGGGAAACGGAAAGACGCTTACTGATGCAAGTTGATTATATAACGCACATAATTTGAAATTGTTGCGCAAAATTATCGAAAATAAATGCAGTAAACCCTCATAACAGTTCAAAATAAGGAGATTCGGTACCAGACCTCTGTTACTAACGGTTCTTAAGTAAAACTATGATCTGGGTTTCATAACGAATAACTTACATGCTTTTTTAAAGGAGAAAAAAAACTGTAGTGACTTCAATTACCAGTCACGTATTATTGATGTGACTGGTAATTGAAGTGTAAACAAGGAATATCTAAGTACGACCTAACTCAATTTCTTTGCATACAATTTATTATTCCATATTTATGTTATTGACTGTTGATTCTGTGAGCGAAAAGGGTGTAATGTTTCATTTTTAATTACTGCTGTGTAATAATTAAGATCGTAGTTTTCATAACTTAACAGTATTATACCCACTAATAAAATTTATATAAAAAATTATGACGATTGGTCCATGTCCAATAAAAACCAGTTTTTCTCATTTCGCATTTCAATCAAAATAGCAATTTTTTTGAAAAAGAACCCAAGGCAGATAATTTTTCATGGCAAGCTATCTACTCGTATTCTGCTACCTCCGTATGATTCAGCTCCGAGAACTGAAAACGATTTGAAACTGTCTAGCGACGTTGTGAATAAAGATATCTATAGTATGGGATCGATGTTTATGTGTGGAAGAAAGAAGAACGTGGAATGAAAACATACTTTAAAAGAAATGCAAGCTTCAGTCTCACATTGTACAGAACAAATTGGGGCTTGAAACGATTTGAATAAGCGTATTCCAAAATGTTAGGGGTATTTACATTTGAACTTTAACTATTTAAGTATTTAACTATTTAACAAAGTTTATAAAACAATTAATTGTTTAGAAACGTGGGGGATTGATGCTATACAAACCTGGCAAATAATTCTGGAAAATATGAAAATATTTCGTTCTTCAAGACCAACGTGTATTTTGGTAAATTTTATTTGGACTGAAAAATACACTCATTTTACAATAACAAAAATATCGACAGATGGATCGTGATCTTACTCAACAAATTGAGAGCGCACAAGTATATGTTTGCGAAAATCATTGAAAATACAAATATGTTTCCTATTTTTTCATATTCATTGTTTCCAAGAAAAAATGAGGTCATTTTTGTATTAAGCACCCTCGCATTAGTTAAAAAACCCACATATAATTTCACAAATTAAAAAACAAATTTCTGTTGACCACTGTTATGATTTTGTAATACTTTTCTATAAGTATTACAATGAGAAGTATTCTGATGAACTTTCCTCATTGACACCAGCCCAATGTCTTTCATTTCATGTAGCTCAGATCAGTCAACATCTTCATCTTTATGCAGAAGTTGCCCTTTGTTGTAATAAACCTTTCTATGAATGTAGTTTTTACCCTCAAGTGGCTATATTATGAAACTTTGGCTTCTGAATGCTCTCTTTTTCGTGTTGCGAAAGAGTACTTATCCCATCGCTGTCAGTCACGCGGTTGACTCAATTATGCATGTTGTGAAATGACATTGCATGCTGGTTGTGAATCAAGTGCTCAGGTAAGCTTAGTTTTAAACAATACTTGATCGTGCATGAAAAGAGTCGCTCGCACAAATGGATCAAAGTATCGCGCAGTAGACAGAGATACAATGTTAAAATATGAAAACTAGGAATAGACTACCCTACTATTAATACTCTTCTCTTGGTGTTCATCAGGTATTATCAAGAGGGTAGTTGTCCTGCTGGCTCGCTCACAGGTCCTGCTACTGGGACTGATATATTACTTAAAGTTATACATGATGAGGTGGGCCTTCAGCTGAGTTATGAGTGTGGCTAGATTGGTTGTCAAAATAGAGTTCAAGCTAAAACGTGGTAGGGCAGTATCTGACACACCTCCTTCAATTCAACCACTATCATCTTTTTTCTTTTTTTCTATTTTCAAATTTTCAACAGCACTCTTGGAATTGTGATACTGCTCTCCACTAGCATGTGATGTGTGATTTAAAAACCCCACTTCAAATCTGACCCTCCTTCTTCCACATTTCCACTGCCTATTTGTTTCAAACGTCAACAAATTGATGGTGGAAATGTGATATTTGTGCTGTCTTGACTTAAGTTCCAAGTAAAACGCTGAGTTGCCCAGGGAAATATTTGAAACGAATAATTGTAATGATAATTCCGTTTATGAAAATTTATAGCTAAAACATTAGGTCCAGTAGATTGTAAATGTAAAGTTCGGTCAAAAAAATATACTAAAATATATATTTTAAAAAACAGTCAAGTGGGATTCGACTTCATGCCAATACAATCGTTGACCAGCACCTCAAATCGCTCGGCCACCCTGACACACGTTAAGTTGGGGGGATTGTTACTCAAATAACAAAGTTTTGTTTCATGAGTAATTACTAATTCCAATCACTCAATAATTAGCCAATAAACATGACCATGAAAATATGTTTTCAATGAAAATGTGTACATTATCAAGACACAACTTCATGCCAATTTTTGTGCCGATAGCTTGAAAAAAATAAATATGCATCCACTAATTACCTAATAACTCATTAACTACTGGGAATATAACTACATAATTAATAGCAACTTAATTATTTTTGCCAAGCATGATGGGACGACGGTTCCCAGATAGAAATCCAAAGAACGTTGGAAATTAAACGCAAACACAAACCAATATAAAACTCAAGAACTTTTATTTAATAACCATTGATTATATTCTATTCGCTTTCTTAACTATAAGTCCTGATAATTACTATACAACATTCCGATGTGGGTAAAGCCCAACCCAAGAGCAGATCAGAGATAAAAAGTTCCAACTCTTTCCCTGTCGTCTCATATTTCCTGAGCACGTGCAACCTCAAAGAAGATTGGTGCTTGAACTAAATAAAAATAATTGGCTAATGCTTACAATACTAACGCTGATAACCTGTCTCTGACTAAACGCACAAAACTAACAAACGTATATAAATAATAATCTTTAAATAATTTTTTTTCAGATGCAAAGAAGATCTTACTGTTAAACGATTTTTATTTACGTTTTAATTCGTAATGAGTTAAGTAAGTTAGTAAATAATTACTAAGATTTGGAAACTATTTTCTTTAAAAGTACAGTGGTTTCTTTTTGTAGGCCAGGTGGAGAGAATATTCCTACAGCAAATCTAACCACTGTTTTTTGGAGGGCGAAAGCTGAATTCAAAAGTCAAAATCGAAATTACTTGAAACACATGGCAGATGGTACCGTTTATTCTCTAAAAAAATCAGTACCCCGAAGTATGGTATTGCTCACAGATAAATGGAGGGTAGAAGAATTGAAATATAGTATCACAAAATCCTTAACCAAAATCAAACTCATAGTGATTGTAGTTGGCAACATTCCTTTTCGAACGTTATTGGAGGCTTGGCAAAATAAGTTCTACTTTTTCAGGGTAGAAGACAGAAATCAGATCGAGAGACTGACAAAATTCGATATCCAAAAAACAAACACATTTCAAGGTAGGTATGTTATTTGATAATTTGCACTCTTCAGTTGTTCAATGTCTTTTGTATTTTTCAACTGGTGTCAGGTTTTTACAGCAGTGAAGCTAATACTATAGGTTGCCACATGCCAAGGTTTTTTCAGCACATCTTATACAGAGTTTTGATTTTCTTTCTTTGAAAAATTAGGTATGTCGATGAAAGCAAAAAACAATTCTTTTAAACCTAGGTTTAAAGTATTTATCAGTAAAAATTTGGTCACCTGCTCATGCCCATTACGCCCTGACCCGACACTCCTTTTAAAATAATGAATCGAATGTGTGCTATTATAGTAAAAAGAAATTAAAAAAAAAATTCAATAAATAATTTAAGGCATATAATGTTAATGCTCCGATTAAAATAACATGTAGTTTTTCGGAAGAGCTTTTGTAGCAACTCATTGGAAACGAGATAATTTAGTTGACATGACACAAATAGGCTACAAGTAGGAACTAGAGTTACAATATATATTCCTTGACATTCAATTCCAAACAACTATAATAGCAAATCTATTAGCCCTATCCAGAAAAAAACGTTTTCCCTTTGTCCGGTGGTAGCTACCAAGCTTATACTTATTGAATGATAGCAAAATTTAAAAAATCATTACAACAACTAATAAAAATGATTACAATAATAATGATAATAAAAATAATAGAAATAATAATAATAATAATAATAATAATAATAATAGTAAAGGGTAGACGGAAAGTGCCTAGACCAGCAGGTCGCCTGGCAATTCCTCAGGGAGCAACGCCCCTGCCCTAGTCGAGCTGGGTAAACCTGGCGGAAACAGTGGGAAAAGTTGAACTTGCCTTAATTGGCCGGATTAACATAGTACTGCCTAGTACTGCTGGAAAGGGACATTAACCCCCCTGCTCTGTGTAGTCAAATTGCCCTGATAATTACACCAGGCACTGACTATTGCTGTCAGCAAGTGGCGTAGCGTCGTAAGGCGTATGAGCTCCGATCTTAATTGATTGGTGGGGTACATGAACTAGTTTTGCCTGGTAATTATAAATGGGTTAGATCAAACATTCCCGCTCAAACTGCAGACTTGCCAGTCAGTTGCCTGGTCTTAACCGGTTATGCATGTCCCGGAAAGGCTGACACATCACACATTTCTGTTTAACGGGCGGGAGTAGTGGGGGAGCATCATATCTAGGTGTCGTGAGCGTGGATCTCTTGTTCTGAAGTACCGAGTTCTTACTTTGTTACTTAGTCCTACGGTCTTGGGTGAAGCCTCGCTACGGAGACCATTTTAAGCNTTTTGCCTGGTAATTATAAATGGGTTAGATCAAACATTCCCGCTCAAACCGCAGACTTGCCAGTCAGTTGCCTGATCTTAACCGGTTATGCATGTCCCGGAAAGGCTGACACATCACACATTTCTGTTTAACGGGCGGGAGTAGTGGGGGAGCATCATATCTAGGTGTCGTGAGCGTGGATCTCTTGTTCTGAAGTACCGAGTTCTTACTTTGTTACTTAGTCCTAAGGTCTTGGGTGAAGCCTCGCTACGGAGACCATTTTAAGCAGAACGGGTCACCTATACTGGGAAACCTAAACAGGCTCCAACTGCAAGGTCATGTGCTGTTTTTTATTTACATCAATATCGCACACACTTGGGTGTGATGCATGCACCCAGTTTACCCTTATCGGGCTGGGAGTCGGATGGGTTTGCTGGGGTTTCTACCCCTGAGTCCTTTGTGGGCTCGTATTGCTACACCACTCAATAATAATAATAATAATAATAATAATAATAATAATAATAATAAACGTCCTGGGTACGACGTTAAAATGCATCCGGTTGTGGAGTTTCGACGTGGGCGAATGAGGTTACCCTTTGCCACAACTACCTCCAGGTCACCCTTGGGCAAGGTGTAGCACCTGTTAGCCTACTCTGAGACCTTGAAATACCGGGTTGATGTCCGGCGGAGTTAAGTCTGTCCCTTTATCCACGTGGACTAGAAATACCAGGTTGCTACTGGCGCGGAATATCCAGCTCTTTTATCAAATGAAAACTAGAAGCAAAAATAAATCATGCCGCATCGCCCGTCGCGCGGATCAACAAGGGGCGCGTGCCTCAGTGAGTGACCAGGCTGAGGATTTCGAAAAGTCTGCTACTAGGTCTACCTCTCCCACTAGTCAAAATCCACCAGGTCACCAGAACGGGACACCTCCCATCCCTGGCCCTGTGGTTCAACAAGCTAGTATTGACAATAAAAAGAAACCTAGACTCAAATGGACAAGGGAAGAGTATGCTGAGGTGATGTATTGCTTTTACTATGCACTCGAAAAGCCAGAAACGAATATTACTGATAATACATATACTACGTGGTGTGTAAGGAATAGTAATAGTGAAAAAATGGAAATGCTTGATCCAAACAAGCTAGCTAATGTTAGAAGATATATCGTTGGTAGCAAAAAATTGACCGATATAGAAATCTCAATAATTAAAGACAGGGTAAAAAATGATACTAGAGAATTACAGGTGGAAAATGACGAAGTTGAAGGAAATTTAGATGAACAAGAACTTGTAATGTCGAATAATGCTGATGCAAGGGTTGAAAATAATGTTGATGAGGTAGCGGAGAACGAGGTTGTCGTTGACGAAGAGGAAATTTTTAGTATGAAAATGGATATCATTGAAGAACTGTCGATAGTCAAACATACTGACATGAGTGAAAGAGAGGCGTTGTTAAAAATCAGACATCCCCATAAATTAAAAAGTATATTAAGTATAGGCAATAAGGCACTAGAACAACTCTGTCATGATATAAATCCAGATTTAAGTGAACTAAACAAATTAATTTATGCAACAGGAAGAGTTCTTCAAGCAAAATGTGGTATTAAGTTAAGAAAAAAGACAACGAATAAGAAACATAGTAAACCAAAGTGGCAAGTAAAAATAGAGAAAGAGATTGAAGGTTTTAGAAGAGAAATTTCTATACTAGAAGAACTGCAAAAGGATAATGGGAAAAAATCGGGCAAAGCTAGAAAAGTAATCAGAAAATATAAAGTACTCTCTGTAGAACAAATACCAACGATTAAAGAAGAGCTAAAACAAAAACTCCAGGTGAAAGCACAAAGGTTACGTAGACTCAATAAACGACAAAAATTCTTCAGGCAGAATAAAATTTTCGAGACTGACGCAAAGAAGTTTTACCGTGAAGTTGGAAAAGAATCTATTTCTGTAGAAGCCATACCATCTGACGAACAGGTAAAGGAATTTTGGAACAACATTTGGGGAAAAGAGAAACAATTTAATGAAAACGCAGAATGGGTACGTGACCTTGAAAAAAGCACCAGGGATATCCCCAAACAAGAATGGGAAAATATTACTATTGAAGAAATCCAAAGCGCGTTAAAAAAGTCTCATAAATGGAAATCACCTGGCATTGACCAGATTCCAAATTTTTGGCTTAATACTCTCTCTTCCGCGCATGCCAAATTAGCATCTAATTTTAATTCAATTATGATAGAACCTCATTTAACACCAAAATGGTTCTGTCAAGGAATTACCTATCTTCTAGCCAAAACAAATGAAACAGCAAAGCCTAAAAACTACAGACCCATTACATGTTTATCAACTTCCTATAAATTACTTACCTCAATCTTAACTGAAAGAACCTACGTTCACATGGAAGAACAAAATATTTTCCCCAAGGAGCAGAAAGGGTGTCGCAGAGGATCATATGGATGTAAGGATCAACTGCTCATAAACAAAATGATTCTGGAAAATGCTCACACTAAACACAAAAATTTAAGTACTGCCTGGATAGATTATAAAAAGGCCTTTGACAGCGTCCCGCACTCTTGGATCTTAAAATCTTTAGAAATGTTTAAAATCTCTCCTGTATTAATAAATTTTCTTCGAATCAGCATGTCATTATGGGAAACAAATCTTACTCTACATCACGCGAATGGTACTCTTATTTCAAACGGTATGCAAATCCAATGTGGAATCTTCCAAGGTGACTCTCTTTCCCCACTTTTATTTTGTATTGCACTTATCCCACTCTCGCAACTTCTTAATAATACAGGATATGGATATAAGATCATGGACAAGATTATCAATCATCTGTTTTATATGGATGACTTAAAACTTTACGCTCATAATGATGGTGAACTGGAAGGGTTGTTGAAAACCGTAAAATCGTTCAGCGATGACATAGGTATGGAGTTTGGTCTAGATAAGTGTGCTAAGGCAACTTTTAAGCGAGGAAAACTAATTACGTCTGAAAATATAGAGTTAGATGATGAAACCGTAATAAAACAATTAGATCAAGAAGGAACTTATAAATACCTAGGAGTAAATGAAGGCGATGGTGTACAACACTCAAAAATGAAGGAGAAAATACGAAAAGAATGCATCCGCAGAGTAAGATCAATCCTGAAAACCGAATTAAACTCTAAAAACAAATTAACAGCAATCAACACTCTTGCGATACCTGTTGTTGCTTATAGTTTTAATGTGATAGATTGGAACCTGACTGAGCTAAAAAATATTGACACCAAAATTAGAAAACAATTGACATCCAATAGAATGTATCACCCGAAGTCAGACGTAGACCGCCTGTACGTCCCCAGAATTAAAGGAGGTAGGGGGATGATTCAGTTGGAATTATCGTATAAAACATCGACAGTTGGTCTCTTGCAGTATCTAGATCTAAGCAATGATTGGATGCTTCGATTAGTTAGAGTACACGAAAACTCTAAAAGATTACACTCTGTAGTGAAAGAATCAGCTAAATTTTCGCACGAATTAGGTATCGAAAACGAAAACATCGAACATGTATCACCAACAATAGCCGCAAAGCGTAGAAAGCAAAAAGCTAAGAAAATTGGACAAGATAAACTCCAATCTAGGTGGCATGAAAAACCTCTCCACGGACAATTCGCAGCTCGAAGCAAACAAGCTGATGTAGATGAAATCGCAACCCATCAGTGGCTGAGAAGCTCCGGACTTAAAGGGGAAACAGAGGGATTTATTCTTGCAGCCCAAGATCAAAGTTTATTCACCAGAAATTATCAGGCTTGCATCTTGCATAATGGCGCTGACCCAAAATGCAGGTTTTGTGAAGATAAGGTTGAGACAATTGATCACCTTGTGTCAGGTTGCTCAATATTAACGCCGAATGAGTACAAAAATCGCCACGACAGAGTAGGCCAATATCTGCATTGGAGGATTTGTAAGCACTTCTGTATTGAAACGGAAGCTAACTGGTATGAACACCATCCAGAAGCAGTTACTGAAGGTAAAAATGTTACGATTATGTGGGACTTCCCAATTCACACAGATCGTACCATACAGGCAAATCGACCGGATATCGTCATCAAAGACAAAACGAACAACACCTGTCTGTTTATTGACATGAGTGTCCCTTCAGATAAAAACGTCTCAGCGAAAGTATTCGAAAAGCTCTCGAAGTATAAAGACCTGGAAATAGAAGTAGAAAAGATGTGGCACCTCAAAACCAAAACTTTGCCTGTAGTTATAGGAGCACTTGGCCTAATAAAGAAAGGTACTGATAAATTTCTGCAACAAATACCTGGAAACCCAAAACTAGAAGAAGTCCAAAAAATTGTATTGAACAGCACAGCGCATGTTCTTAGAAGAGCCCTGTCGATCTAAATCATTTCCCTTTTAACACTTTAGTCGTTTTATGTCATATGTAAAATTGTAATTCTGTCCTCTTACTGTTAGTAATATTCCATCTATATTCTCGTCTCCTTGATGTTCGTAATATTCCAATGAATGTAAAATAAAACGTTTTTATATAGTCCAAACTTTTATATACATTTGTTTTGTTATTGTTAGTCTTAGGGTTTGTATAATTTGTAACTGTCTCATATACTGTTCGTCAATTGCCTTTTGTTCAATGTAGATATTTTTGTTGAAATGTATTACCTCAAACGTCAATCACCCAAGGTCGCTGGTAGCGACTCGGTGCTTGATTTTAATTAGCAAATCCAAAGAAAACTGTATAATAATAATAATAATAATAATAATAATAATAGTAATAACAAGGGAAACTTTTTATTTTTCATCCAAACAGATACAATTACAAGCCTGACTAATCAAGGTAGTTTGCATTGGCTTGCCTATTTAATGAAATTAAATATTTACGAGCAAAATTCTTAATAGCTCATGGTTTTTCCATGGTTGGTTCTGCGACTGAATATGTATTATGTACTATGAATGATTATATTGGAAAATTTGGTTGAAAGAAAGAGCTCGTGTTTGTTGTCAATGTTTAAAGCGTTCCACATTTCTCTCAAAGTGATAGAAGATTGACTGAATGTACTTAAAGAGCTAATAGAAAGATCTACGAAGCTAACTTTCGAAAAGCTGAAATGTAAATCACGAATCATAGGCCGATTTTTTTTATATTTGCGAAAAGCATTTTTATCCAGGTTTGCTTCATACCCAACCGTCAATTTAAGTGTGTATAACTGTTTTTGTGGAGCAGCTAAGAGAGAAACTAGGTCGCAAGATATCTCCAGTTATAATACATGGCGATAAAAATCCACATTTACCAGCGTACATGGTACAGCCTTCAAGAACTTTGAAAGCTCCTGCTAAAAGGTGTAATGCTGAGTTGTGTCGCCAGGTTAAGGACCTTCTTAAAGGTACGTTTTACAACCGGTGATCACATGAAAAGAGATTCTGCTTCAAAACAGAAAGAGTGAGAATAGGATAGGCCAAGGATTCATTTGGATATATATTTACTATTTGCTAGGGTGCTATTCAAACAACGAATGGTAATATAAAGATATTTCCGGGCAGCTTACTTTAAACTTCAGACCAAAATGTGTTGTATATTGACGTGGCGTGGACAAACAGAAATGAGAGAATGGTACTTTGAGTTGTAAGATGACTATGTAAACGATATATTTATTTTGCCTGCACAACTTCCAAAGCCTCTTTTGNGTACGTTTTACAACCGGTGATCACAGGAAAAGAGATTCTGCTTCAAAACAGAAAGAGTGAGAATAGGATAGGCCAAGGATTCATTTGGATATATATTTACTATTTGCTAGGGTGCTATTCAAACAACGAATGGTAATATAAAGATATTTCCGGGCAGCTTACTTTAAACTTCAGACCAAAATGTGTTGTATATTGACGTGGCGTGGACAAACAGAAATGAGAGAATGGTACTTTGAGTTGTAAGATGACTATGTAAACGATATATTTATTTTGCCTGCACAACTTCCAAAGCCTCTTTTGTATTTTTATTAATATCGTATTGTATATTTGTACTATTGTTTGTGTTTTTCCATACTGATCGGATATTATCAGTTGACGACAACTTCAGAGCGCTACGTGTTACTGTTTGAGACTATAAAAGTGTTGTGGTAGATAGCTGCAAGTTTAGTCTAAATGGATTTTTGGAAAGAATAATGGAGCTAAGAGTGACACTTATAGGCAGGTCAAGCCACTGCCATTTGTATTTAGAGGCCAGGCTGTCGGGACTTTTTGCCATCCGAAAAGGTTACGTTTAAATTGAAGAGATCTTGTTGTGAACTTTTTTATACCGAATGTGGCACATGTATAAGCCCTTATGATCATGTTGGCTCATTGGCACCATCAAGTAAAACAGTTTTAAAGAAGCTGGTTCTCGCTTTCCCTATCAGTAATGACTGCAGCATAATCTGCGAACACATATTAAAGAAAAGTGGACTAAGGAAATATCCAGAACACCATGACGAACTCTTATTGATTCAGTTCTGAATTTCTCACTAATAAATGTTATTGTAAATTCAGTGTTAAAGACTGGTGACTGAAGACTTAATTTTTTAAGGAATGTGATGTTGATCTGGAACAGATGCTATTAGGCTATGATGAACTTCACCATTTTTTTAGCTGTAAAAGAGCAATGACGTGGAAACGGTGATTAGTGAGCGCCTTGTTTATCATTGCAGTGTGTTCTAAAGTACTCGAGATCTTAGAAGTGAAGCCTTCTTGAACCTGATGTTCAACGAAGTTATTATTCTTCAGGCATTCAAAAATAGAGTCTCGCAAACTGGATGTGAAAACTATTAATGGAAAGGTTTCAAGAGTAATTGAAAATTAGAAGGGTTATTGGTGTTAACCTCTGTTATGTATTAAAATCGTACAGGACTTTTTCCATGTAGGAGGAACCTCGCCAAAAATTCATACGATTTTAATTATAATCTGTGAGGAAAAACTGTAGATAGGGGGTCATCGTTTAAACTAAGTTACAGATATTTTACCTAGTGAGTATGGTGAGGCAGATAACTTCATACAATGAATAATTGATGTGACTTACAACATGATCGAGAATCAGTCCTGAAAGTGTGCGAAGATTCGTTAAAAGATGGTATCTGTGATTCAATTTTTTCCAAATGTTTGTTAAGGACTGTCGAATTAAGAATTTTTGAAGTATTGACTTTACAGAATTTTTGAAATATTGACTTTATAGAAGACTTTAGAGAAGGTTGGAAGTATTCTAGATCTCTTTTGCAGCACATGCTTTTCTAAACCCACGAAGTTTTTAAAGGTAAAGTTATCATGGTTAGATACGGTGTTAGGAAAAAGCAAATTTTGGCAAAGCAGATGTGAAACGTATATGATTTCATTGACTAAGGCATTACTTTTTAAAGTGATTTCAAGTCCGTTTTAAATTTGTTTACTTTTGTGATTTTCATATTTTATTCGTCAAAGTTCTTATTTCTAGTTCCTCATGTATCTTTAAAGTCTTCCTAATTTGAATCGTTCATCAATCTAATTACGGTTTCAGTCGTGGATGGCATCAACTGAACCAATAGAAAAATAAACTGAAAATAGCTGTCGGGGGTTAGCCATCGTTCACTTGACTTTGGGAGACGTATCCGTTCTTTGTTTTTTAAGTTGTTCTTTACTTGACAGTACTGTTGTTAATCCACCATTGTTTAAATATCTGAAGATATTTTTTTTACAACATAACAGTTTGTTCGTACATGTCTATCTTACACTTACATACATGTCTTTTCTTACACTTACATACATGTCTTTTTTACACTTACGTACACGTCTTTCTTACACTTACGTACACATCTTCTTACACTTACGTACATGTCTTTCTTACACTTACGTACACATCTTTCGTACACTTACGTACATATCTTTCTTACACTTACGTACATATCTTTCTTACACTTACGTACGTGTCTCTCTTACACTTACGTACATATCTTTCTTACACTTACGTACATATCTTTCTTACACTTACATACATGTCTTTCTTACACTTACGTCCNATAATATAATATAATATAATATAATATAATATAATATAATATAATATAATATAATATAATATAATATAATATAATATAATATAATATAATATAATATAATATAATATAATATAATATAATATAATATAATATAATATAATATAATATAATATAATATAATATAATATAATATAATATAATATAATATAATATAATATAATATAATATAATATAATATAATATAATATAATATAATATAATATAATATAATATAATATAATATAATATAATATAATATAATATAATATAATATAATATAATATAATATAATATAATATAATATAATATAATATAATATAATATAATATAATATAATATAATATAATATAATATAATATAATATAATATAATATAATATAATATAATATAATATAATATAATATAATATAATATAATATAATATAATATAATATAATATAATATAATATAATATAATATAATATAATATAATATAATATAATATAATATAATATAATATAATATAATATAATATAATATAATATAATATAATATAATATAATATAATATAATATAATATAATATAATATAATATAATATAATATAATATAATATAATATAATATAATATAATATAATATAATATAATATAATATAATATAATATAATATAATATAATATAATATAATATAATATAATATAATATAATATAATATAATATAATATAATATAATATAATATAATATAATATAATATAATATAATATAATATAATATAATATAATATAATATAATATAATATAATATAATATAATATAATATAATATAATATAATATAATATAATATAATATAATATAATATAATATAATATAATATAATATAATATAATATAATATAATATAATATAATATAATATAATATAATATAATATAATATAATATAATATAATATAATATAATATAATATAATATAATATAATATAATATAATATAATATAATATAATATAATATAATATAATATAATATAATATAATATAATATAATATAATATAATATAATATAATATAATATAATATAATATAATATAATATAATATAATATAATATAATATAATATAATATAATATAATATAATATAATATAATATAATATAATATAATATAATATAATATAATATAATATAATATAATATAATATAATATAATATAATATAATATAATATAATATAATATAATATAATATAATATAATATAATATAATATAATATAATATAATATAATATAATATAATATAATATAATATAATATAATATAATATAATATAATATAATATAATATAATATAATATAATATAATATAATATAATATAATATAATATAATATAATATAATATAATATAATATAATATAATATAATATAATATAATATAATATAATATAATATAATATAATATAATATAATATAATATAATATAATATAATATAATATAATATAATATAATATAATATAATATAATATAATATAATATAATATAATATAATATAATATAATATAATATAATATAATATAATATAATATAATATAATATAATATAATATAATATAATATAATATAATATAATATAATATAATATAATATAATATAATATAATATAATATAATATAATATAATATAATATAATATAATATAATATAATATAATATAATATAATATAATATAATATAATATAATATAATATAATATAATATAATATAATATAATATAATATAATATAATATAATATAATATAATATAATATAATATAATATAATATAATATAATATAATATAATATAATATAATATAATATAATATAATATAATATAATATAATATAATATAATATAATATAATATAATATAATATAATATAATATAATATAATATAATATAATATAATATAATATAATATAATATAATATAATATAATATAATATAATATAATATAATATAATATAATATAATATAATATAATATAATATAATATAATATAATATAATATAATATAATATAATATAATATAATATAATATAATATAATATAATATAATATAATATAATATAATATAATATAATATAATATAATATAATATAATATAATATAATATAATATAATATAATATAATATAATATAATATAATATAATATAATATAATATAATATAATATAATATAATATAATATAATATAATATAATATAATATAATATAATATAATATAATATAATATAATATAATATAATATAATATAATATAATATAATATAATATAATATAATATAATATAATATAATATAATATAATATAATATAATATAATATAATATAATATAATATAATATAATATAATATAATATAATATAATATAATATAATATAATATAATATAATATAATATAATATAATATAATATAATATAATATAATATAATATAATATAATATAATATAATATAATATAATATAATATAATATAATATAATATAATATAATATAATATAATATAATATAATATAATATAATATAATATAATATAATATAATATAATATAATATAATATAATATAATATAATATAATATAATATAATATAATATAATATAATATAATATAATATAATATAATATAATATAATATAATATAATATAATATAATATAATATAATATAATATAATATAATATAATATAATATAATATAATATAATATAATATAATATAATATAATATAATATAATATAATATAATATAATATAATATAATATAATATAATATAATATAATATAATATAATATAATATAATATAATATAATATAATATAATATAATATAATATAATATAATATAATATAATATAATATAATATAATATAATATAATATAATATAATATAATATAATATAATATAATATAATATAATATAATATAATATAATATAATATAATATAATATAATATAATATAATATAATATAATATAATATAATATAATATAATATAATATAATATAATATAATATAATATAATATAATATAATATAATATAATATAATATAATATAATATAATATAATATAATATAATATAATATAATATAATATAATATAATATAATATAATATAATATAATATAATATAATATAATATAATATAATATAATATAATATAATATAATATAATATAATATAATATAATATAATATAATATAATATAATATAATATAATATAATATAATATAATATAATATAATATAATATAATATAATATAATATAATATAATATAATATAATATAATATAATATAATATAATATAATATAATATAATATAATATAATATAATATAATATAATATAATATAATATAATATAATATAATATAATATAATATAATATAATATAATATAATATAATATAATATAATATAATATAATATAATATAATATAATATAATATAATATAATATAATATAATATAATATAATATAATATAATATAATATAATATAATATAATATAATATAATATAATATAATATAATATAATATAATATAATATAATATAATATAATATAATATAATATAATATAATATAATATAATATAATATAATATAATATAATATAATATAATATAATATAATATAATATAATATAATATAATATAATATAATATAATATAATATAATATAATATAATATAATATAATATAATATAATATAATATAATATAATATAATATAATATAATATAATATAATATAATATAATATAATATAATATAATATAATATAATATAATATAATATAATATAATATAATATAATATAATATAATATAATATAATATAATATAATATAATATAATATAATATAATATAATATAATATAATATAATATAATATAATATAATATAATATAATATAATATAATATAATATAATATAATATAATATAATATAATATAATATAATATAATATAATATAATATAATATAATATAATATAATATAATATAATATAATATAATATAATATAATATAATATAATATAATATAATATAATATAATATAATATAATATAATATAATATAATATAATATAATATAATATAATATAATATAATATAATATAATATAATATAATATAATATAATATAATATAATATAATATAATATAATATAATATAATATAATATAATATAATATAATATAATATAATATAATATAATATAATATAATATAATATAATATAATATAATATAATATAATATAATATAATATAATATAATATAATATAATATAATATAATATAATATAATATAATATAATATAATATAATATAATATAATATAATATAATATAATATAATATAATATAATATAATATAATATAATATAATATAATATAATATAATATAATATAATATAATATAATATAATATAATATAATATAATATAATATAATATAATATAATATAATATAATATAATATAATATAATATAATATAATATAATATAATATAATATAATATAATATAATATAATATAATATAATATAATATAATATAATATAATATAATATAATATAATATAATATAATATAATATAATATAATATAATATAATATAATATAATATAATATAATATAATATAATATAATATAATATAATATAATATAATATAATATAATATAATATAATATAATATAATATAATATAATATAATATAATATAATATAATATAATATAATATAATATAATATAATATAATATAATATAATATAATATAATATAATATAATATAATATAATATAATATAATATAATATAATATAATATAATATAATATAATATAATATAATATAATATAATATAATATAATATAATATAATATAATATAATATAATATAATATAATATAATATAATATAATATAATATAATATAATATAATATAATATAATATAATATAATATAATATAATATAATATAATATAATATAATATAATATAATATAATATAATATAATATAATATAATATAATATAATATAATATAATATAATATAATATAATATAATATAATATAATATAATATAATATAATATAATATAATATAATATAATATAATATAATATAATATAATATAATATAATATAATATAATATAATATAATATAATATAATATAATATAATATAATATAATATAATATAATATAATATAATATAATATAATATAATATAATATAATATAATATAATATAATATAATATAATATAATATAATATAATATAATATAATATAATATAATATAATATAATATAATATAATATAATATAATATAATATAATATAATATAATATAATATAATATAATATAATATAATATAATATAATATAATATAATATAATATAATATAATATAATATAATATAATATAATATAATATAATATAATATAATATAATATAATATAATATAATATAATATAATATAATATAATATAATATAATATAATATAATATAATATAATATAATATAATATAATATAATATAATATAATATAATATAATATAATATAATATAATATAATATAATATAATATAATATAATATAATATAATATAATATAATATAATATAATATAATATAATATAATATAATATAATATAATATAATATAATATAATATAATATAATATAATATAATATAATATAATATAATATAATATAATATAATATAATATAATATAATATAATATAATATAATATAATATAATATAATATAATATAATATAATATAATATAATATAATATAATATAATATAATATAATATAATATAATATAATATAATATAATATAATATAATATAATATAATATAATATAATATAATATAATATAATATAATATAATATAATATAATATAATATAATATAATATAATATAATATAATATAATATAATATAATATAATATAATATAATATAATATAATATAATATAATATAATATAATATAATATAATATAATATAATATAATATAATATAATATAATATAATATAATATAATATAATATAATATAATATAATATAATATAATATAATATAATATAATATAATATAATATAATATAATATAATATAATATAATATAATATAATATAATATAATATAATATAATATAATATAATATAATATAATATAATATAATATAATATAATATAATATAATATAATATAATATAATATAATATAATATAATATAATATAATATAATATAATATAATATAATATAATATAATATAATATAATATAATATAATATAATATAATATAATATAATATAATATAATATAATATAATATAATATAATATAATATAATATAATATAATATAATATAATATAATATAATATAATATAATATAATATAATATAATATAATATAATATAATATAATATAATATAATATAATATAATATAATATAATATAATATAATATAATATAATATAATATAATATAATATAATATAATATAATATAATATAATATAATATAATATAATATAATATAATATAATATAATATAATATAATATAATATAATATAATATAATATAATATAATATAATATAATATAATATAATATAATATAATATAATATAATATAATATAATATAATATAATATAATATAATATAATATAATATAATATAATATAATATAATATAATATAATATAATATAATATAATATAATATAATATAATATAATATAATATAATATAATATAATATAATATAATATAATATAATATAATATAATATAATATAATATAATATAATATAATATAATATAATATAATATAATATAATATAATATAATATAATATAATATAATATAATATAATATAATATAATATAATATAATATAATATAATATAATATAATATAATATAATATAATATAATATAATATAATATAATATAATATAATATAATATAATATAATATAATATAATATAATATAATATAATATAATATAATATAATATAATATAATATAATATAATATAATATAATATAATATAATATAATATAATATAATATAATATAATATAATATAATATAATATAATATAATATAATATAATATAATATAATATAATATAATATAATATAATATAATATAATATAATATAATATAATATAATATAATATAATATAATATAATATAATATAATATAATATAATATAATATAATATAATATAATATAATATAATATAATATAATATAATATAATATAATATAATATAATATAATATAATATAATATAATATAATATAATATAATATAATATAATATAATATAATATAATATAATATAATATAATATAATATAATATAATATAATATAATATAATATAATATAATATAATATAATATAATATAATATAATATAATATAATATAATATAATATAATATAATATAATATAATATAATATAATATAATATAATATAATATAATATAATATAATATAATATAATATAATATAATATAATATAATATAATATAATATAATATAATATAATATAATATAATATAATATAATATAATATAATATAATATAATATAATATAATATAATATAATATAATATAATATAATATAATATAATATAATATAATATAATATAATATAATATAATATAATATAATATAATATAATATAATATAATATAATATAATATAATATAATATAATATAATATAATATAATATAATATAATATAATATAATATAATATAATATAATATAATATAATATAATATAATATAATATAATATAATATAATATAATATAATATAATATAATATAATATAATATAATATAATATAATATAATATAATATAATATAATATAATATAATATAATATAATATAATATAATATAATATAATATAATATAATATAATATAATATAATATAATATAATATAATATAATATAATATAATATAATATAATATAATATAATATAATATAATATAATATAATATAATATAATATAATATAATATAATATAATATAATATAATATAATATAATATAATATAATATAATATAATATAATATAATATAATATAATATAATATAATATAATATAATATAATATAATATAATATAATATAATATAATATAATATAATATAATATAATATAATATAATATAATATAATATAATATAATATAATATAATATAATATAATATAATATAATATAATATAATATAATATAATATAATATAATATAATATAATATAATATAATATAATATAATATAATATAATATAATATAATATAATATAATATAATATAATATAATATAATATAATATAATATAATATAATATAATATAATATAATATAATATAATATAATATAATATAATATAATATAATATAATATAATATAATATAATATAATATAATATAATATAATATAATATAATATAATATAATATAATATAATATAATATAATATAATATAATATAATATAATATAATATAATATAATATAATATAATATAATATAATATAATATAATATAATATAATATAATATAATATAATATAATATAATATAATATAATATAATATAATATAATATAATATAATATAATATAATATAATATAATATAATATAATATAATATAATATAATATAATATAATATAATATAATATAATATAATATAATATAATATAATATAATATAATATAATATAATATAATATAATATAATATAATATAATATAATATAATATAATATAATATAATATAATATAATATAATATAATATAATATAATATAATATAATATAATATAATATAATAATATAATATAATATAATAACAGATGTGCAAGAGGATCGAAACCTACAAGACGAAGGCACAGCAAAGCCAAGTTTATCGAGAGCAAGAAGAAGAATGTAATTCATGGTTTAACCAAAAATTACATGGTCGAACGACGTCATCCATAATGACAATGGTTGAACAGATGGCGGAGAGAAAATCATGGAAGGTATCGAGAGGGTTAGCCCAATATAAACAATGCAGAGTTTGTCACGAGAGGGATAAAACCGTTGAACATATTGTTGATGGGTGTAAGGCCCTAGCACAAAGTGAATACCTAGCATGACACGACATAGCGTTGGTGATTGTGGCAGTCAACTGGGCCAAGGAGTATGAATTGATAGGCAATAACGTGGTATGGTACAAAGAGCGATGGGAACGAGGAACGGTGGTGGAGAACGAGCGAGGAAAACTTGTTTGGGATTTCGAATTCAATTTTCGAAAAACCACAACGGCAAGGAAAGCCGACCTGATATTAGAAGACAAAGAAAAGAAGAATATCTGGATTTGCAATACGGCTTGTCTACAACAAAACAATATCGCAACAAAGCGACTGGAAAAACTGACAAAGTACAGGCAACTGGCCTTCGAAACGAGAGAGAGACGTCCAGGATACAATGTTATGGTTGTGTCCTTGATAATTGGTGCTCTCGGTGGGGGAATGCGTCAAATCGCGAAAGACACGGGAATGATTTTCGAGAGTAGAGACAGGATACAAAAGGCTATATGCAAAATGCAGAAGACCATCCTTATGGATAGTGAGACCACAGTCAAAAAAGTACTATCTGGTCTCATTCAAGACACAGATGAATGATAATATTTTGTAGTTGTTGGCTTTTTTGTGCAATAGTGACTGTTCAAGGTGCAAAACTTGTTTTCAATTGTACCTAGCAAATTTTGGTAGTTATATTTTAGGGCTATTTACTTGTAGTAGCTTTATGAAAAGGAAATAACATAGTACACATAGTCATTATTGATAATAGAGAAAGGTCTGCAATAATAATTGACATAGTGGTACCAGGGGATAAAAGGATATCTGAAACAGAAAAATTTAAGGTTGAAAAATACCATGACCTCAAACTGGAAATTAAGCGACTCTGGAATTTGAGCAAAGTTATGGTGATACCAATTGTTGCTGGAGCACTAGGTAGTTTTTCAAAGATGTTTTCAAGCTTCATAAAAGATATTGGAATCGAGCTAGAGGCATATCCTGTTCAAAAAGCTGCTATACTAGGGGAAGCTAGAATAAGAAGAAAAGTATTAGAATGCTAAAATGTGAGGGAAATTATGAGAAACCTTTGATTATTGGAAATAACCAGCTTTCTTATTGGATGCGGTACAACATATGCCTGTGCTTTTAGCTATTGGTGTAATAGTAATAATAATGATAATAATAATAATAATAATAATAATAAACATGTACCTTTGATTGATACGCCCAACATAACTATTTTATGAGACTTTCCAATAGGGGTAGTAGAGATAGAAGCTAATAAGCCAGATATTGTTATCACAGACAAGCTAAGCGGACAAAGAAGTACGTAAACGGTATTCTAAAAAAATTGTCATTTACTGAAATACAAGAAATAGTGTTAACTAGTACTGCATTTATTCTTAAAGAACCCTTTGTCTGATAACGACAAATATTAACAAGTATCCTGAATTTTTATTTTTACTTTTTTAGATCTATATATTTATTAAATGATAAATTTTAAACCGTATTTTATACTATTTATATTTTTAGATTAAAGTTTAGTAAAATTTTATATATATTTCCACACATTTTATAGCCCTATACGATGAAAATATCAAAGAAAAGGCACACATGAACAGGAACAGCTTAGCACCTAAGTCTTTTGGCTGTAACCCACTGATATATATAAGAGAGAGAGAGAGAGAGAGAGAGAGAGAGAGAGAGAGAGA
>RDPX01000237.1:604207-628217 GCA_003991215.1 Morbakka virulenta | reverse complement strand
AGAGAGAGAGAGAGAGAGAGAGAGAGAGAGAGAGAGAGAGAAGAGAGAAGTGAGAAGAGAGATAATAATAGTAATCTAGGAATCAGTCTGCTTTTACTGGATTATTACTAGTTGCCATACAAGAAGGCAGATTAATAGCTGTTTTGACAGTTAAAGGAAGATAAAACCCCACAATGTAAGAAGTCGAATTTCTTCTACATTCAGGAAGAAGGAAGCAAAAAAATTGAGCTTACATGTTGAATTTCTCAAAACGTTTGCCTTCGTGCGAGGCATTAGTCATTGCCTGGTAGAAATAAGTGTTTTTATCCACTAACACTAAATTTTTGAGGATGAATGTTAAGAAAAATAAAGAGTGCAAAGAAATTTTAATAAGTGCTTTTTAAGATATCCAAAGTAAACTTTGCAGTTTTAGTCTTCATCTCCTACTCCTATAAGTAGAATGAAACATCCTTTTTTTTTTCTCATTGAATTTATGTTCCTGAACTACTTTCCAATTTTGCAATTCAGTTGGCACAAATACCTGTATATTATAGTTCCTACAGCCAGTACTGTCATTTTGAACGTCTATGCTTACCCTATATGTTTTCATTCTTCTTAATTTTCCTAGAACTTCTCAGCATCAAAAAAATTGCAAGATTTACTTTTGCTTTAATTTTTAATGTAATTTTCTAATGTAATTTTTAGCTTGGTGGATAAAATAAAATGCATGAAATGCAATTGACTGAGAATTTTTTTAATCTATAAAGTAAGTGAAATAAAAATTTCAGCTCTATGCTTTTAAATTACGATGCGTTATTCTTCTCTGGCTCCTAGTCTGCCACATATATCTTGGTATTTAATTTCTTTGTCCGTGTATCAGTTAAGTTATTTAATCTTTTATTCATTTATTTTGTAGGCTCTTATGTAAAGTGCAAAAAAGCTCAGAAACACTATGACGAATGCCAACGGGAGTGTAAATGCATATCAGGTAAACTTCAGAACTGCAGAAGAATAAGGAGAGAGTTTACCGAACTCTCAATAGAAGAAAGAATACGATACATAAATACTTTCAAGGCACAAACGAATGGTGAACAGTTCGCCGAAACAAATAAAATGTTTGCCAAACTTCATGGTGACAGTTTCTGTGAGGGAATTCACACAGTGGAATTTTTTTTCCCATGGCACCGGTGGTATCTATGGAAATTTGAAAATTTTCTTCGAAGAATCGATTGCCGCATCACGATACCTTATTGGGACTGGGCCCATTGGAGCCCTGTGTCCTGGAAATCTGGAATTCACATTTGGGGAGCAAACCCCTATGAATTGGGTAGCAACGGAAATTATTTCAATCAACTCTGTGTTTCAGATAGTCTATTTTCTATAGGCTCTTGGGTACCTCCTAGTCTATATGACAGTGAAATCTTAATTAGGCGTTCGACTACTATGGCTAACAAAACGTTGCCTACGTTGAAGAAACCATTCTACCAATGTTTGAGAAGACAGTTCAGTAAAATACTACCCTCTACAGATAGTGTAAAGTACGCTATACAGCAGCCAAATTTCTTAATTTTTGAAGGACTCTGTCGCATATATCTACACAACTTTGTCCATAACTTTATTGGTAAGTAAATTTACTACTTTATTTAACATGAATATTTGACGATCTGGGGAAAACTATTTCGGGTAGATGAAAAGGCAGGAAAAGAAAGGCGCCATAAACAACATTTATGAAATGGAAAGAAAAGCAGCATTTACATTTTTTATTTTTATTAAAGATCTAGCACACTGGGGAAAAATTGTCAATGTTGCAATACCTTTAGGTACGGCAGAGAGGTAACAATGCTAATTAGATTTTTGAGAAAATGGGATAAAATGCCAAGGGAGCCTCTTAAAATAAATTGGTATGTCATTTAAGACCAAATTGAAAACTCCAGTGAAAATAAAATAAAACGAAATTTTTTTCTACCAAATGGATTGCCAGCGTTAATTTAGAAGAACTAAATATCAAGAAGAAATCTTATCAGTATAAATGAAAGAGACGGTGTATTCTAAATTGTCAATATAAAATAAATAAATAGTTTTCGTCCTAATTGGCTAGAACACTCACATGTGGATCACTTGTTCGCAACCTTTTAAAAAAGAAGGGTGTCAGGAATCAGTTTAAATCATTTACACCTTCACTATGAATCCTGTTACCTTGATATTCCAGGTTTGCGCCAGAAGAGTTTGTCTCTTTCAATGCTAAGGGACTCGGTAGCCTTGGTCAGCAACACGTTTAGAGGATGTGTCTCGATAAAAATACCAGTGATAGTGTTATCTCATCAAGACCCTTTTATTAGGATGATCTGTGGTAGACAGTCCCCCCTGTCACTTCCTATAATACCAATCCCATCACCTTAGGATTAAGTTAGTCGGTATGTTTATGGTCTGAATCTAGCTGATGTTTTCGGACATTCATTTCAATTTTCAATATTTTAATGACATCTTTAATGAAACTAATGGCCTCCAGTACATGACAGATCTCCAACGGTCGTGTAACGGGGTGCAAAAAAACTCTGGACCCAAGATTAATATCACATCTGAGGTTGTAAACATGAGGTGTGGTAAAATGGGCTCTAAGCAGACCCTGTAAAACATGTTATCTTCAAACAATAAGCTAAATTTTTTTGAAAGCAATGTCAGAGGCCTTTGTTTCTAGTTTTCTTTTATAATAATTTTTCTTCATTCTAACCCACTCGTATCCTTGCGCTTTGTTAAACAAGCCTCTCTAACAATCTCAGTTATAGTAATCCTTATGTTGACCTCTAGTTACCTAAGTTTCGATAAACCTTTACAACTCATCTCCGTGTCCTCGCTATCCATGTTCGATAGGATCGACTATCTGTTAGCGAACATGAATCTGAATCTAAATATAAACATTTCATTTGCCTTAGGTTGGGTCTTCTTCAGACCACTTGTTATCAATTTTTCTTGTATCGATGTCCTACTTCTGAATTGCTCAGTTATTGAGACAGTGTTAGAGTCTATAAAAAAGGATCTTGACAAGTGCCACATTGGTAATATTTTTGCCTATGTGACCAGTGTGCGTCACTTCAAGTGGTTGACTCATTCTAATAGGAAGGAAAGACTTAGAGAAGATACGTCCAGCTTCGCTTACAACTCTTGCTCATGATCTTGTAGAGCTTGTTATTTTCTGAAAGAGATTTCCTAATTCAGAATCAGAAAAAGCTTCTCTTTTAGATCTCTCTTTGACGTCTGTTCCTCGGCACTGTTCCTGCCACTGCTACCCCAGTTCGTTTCGCTTAGACCGAGAATTTCTATGTTATTTCTATCCATTTCATAACATATTGTATTGAGTTTACCTAATGCTTTCAGCTTCCTATCATTCCAGGTTCCAATTCTAAATCCACTTCTGAGTTGCTTTCCAGTCACATATTTATCATTGACAGCCTGGTTACCCACTAAACAACGCGGCCCTTCGTGATCCAAGCGACGACCAATGTGGCATGAGATAACGTTTCTTTTTGTCATTTCATTGAGAGTAGTCAGGAGTGTTAAAAAAACAAAGTGAAGACCCCAAGGTTCTTTCTTTATTCGCAGTGCCAACTAACTAGGTGGTTTATCTCTGCCAGCTTCACCGTAACAATGGCACGGGGAGCTACTAGGGTACTAGTCTTGCTCAAGGACACCCCAGGGTGCAGTTTAACGTCTTATCCAGGACAGGCTTACAGACTAGTTTAAAAAAAACGAGGGAAAAAGAGTAACAAAAACAAAAAGTCACAATGAAACCCTAGCATAAAATAGAAACAGAGACGACACTAGTTTGAGCAGTATGCAGATCACAGCCCTAAAGATGCCTACTGCCACTTTTCTAAAGAATCACGAGTGACTTTGGTTAGACTAAGAACAGGAAAGAGTAGACTCAGACATCACATGCACACCAAATACTTCTGTACTGATGCTGAAGGCTGTGATTTTATTATATGGTATTTGCCAGTAGTTCCTAGTCTCTTTTCGTGCACACAAGTGTGTGTGTATATATATATATATATATATATATATGTGTGTGTGTGTGTGTGTGTGTATGATACAAAGACTTTTATAAAGTGATTTAATTACAATTGAATAGATATTACTATTAGAACGAGGGAAACCAAACTTGTACAGATCATAAACGAAAAGATCAGTTTCCTTAAGTTTGGAAACCAATTTGATATTAACAAGTCTTTTAGATATCTTAAATGCATCAGAAAAAGACTATTGAGATACAATTCAGACAGAAACTCCCTTGTGGTAATGTTTTTTTGCGACTGACGGAACACTGACAGAGTATTTAATAAAAGCAAGAATATGAGCTCTTCCAAAGTTTAATCCAAAAAACTTCAAAATGATAGCAAATTTTAATGCACAGTTTAATGCGCAGACCTGGAAGCTTTGCAATGAATTGTGAATTACATCTTTATACCCACCAGGAATGTATTGAAGGGTAACACAAATAATGTTTTTTTCTTGTATATCTCAGAGTTACTCTGGGAACCAAACATTACAATACCTTTTGCTTTTCAGTTACTTTTAACTCTTTCCAACTCTGTATGATTATCGAAAGCATTAATTTTGACTTTACATTTTCATTCTTTTAGGAGGAAATATGCTGACCTACTATTCAAGTGTTACCCCAGAATTTTATTTGCACCATGCCTTTTTGGATAAACTTTGGGCATTATGGCAAGATTATTTCGTTACGTCTTATCGTGATGATTATTTTATCAATAAAACATCTCATATGAGGGATTTTGGTACTTTGTATTCACCAAAGGATTTCATTGAGAGCATGGATTTGCCTGAATCTACCAAAGTGATTTATTCAAATACCATGGAAGATTATTTTGAGCCCATCATTGATAAAAATTACAAGAACGCTGAAAATGTTATGATAAGCCGAGCAGTGAAAGGTATGATGGTGTGTAAATTAGTTTCTTGGCGTTATCAAGGTGGAAACAAAGCCACCCATTTTTAACAAGAGATTTTTAGTAGTTGTAAAATTCTTGAATGTTTTCCGAGAACAACAAAGATCAAGAAAGCATAGATTAGTTGCTTAGCAACTTTTATAAGTCCAAGTTTATCTTCAGACATTTATACTAACTGCTCCAAAAACAGAAATTTTTGGGTGCTACTAAATGTTTTGGGTTAAGATTAGTTGCTTAGCAACTTTTACATAAAAGTCAAAGTTTATCTTTAGACATCAACTGACATTGAATTAACTATTTCAAAAACAGAAATTTTCGGGTCCGGCTAATTATTTTGCTATGGCACAGCAAAGTATTATTTCAGTTTTTGGAGGATTTAACCTTGCACCTGGAACTTTAAACAAAAAATGTTTGGAATAAATTATATGCTACACATAATTCTTTTAAAACTGAAGAGAAGAATTTGAGACAAAAATAACAAGCATGAAATAAATTGAAACACAATAATAATTGTCTTATTGTAGAATAAAAAATCTCACTGTATCAACAATGAGATTTTTGCAGGTAATTAATTTGTTTAATTAGTTTAAATGTTGCAAAATCTGCCAATTTTTTATTATTTTAGGTAAAAAATATTCTTTTTGACCACATCCTATATGAAGTAGGTATACTCTTTAGCATTCATTTAGAAGGATGATTTGCCTACCACTTCTGATTTTTCATGACATCAAAACATACCAGGAGACGTAGTCGCAATTATTTAGGCAATAATAACAATAGTAGCAGTAGTAGTGACAATATCAACAAATACAGCAGCAGTGGAAATAATATTAAGACCAACTGTAGCAATAGCAGTATTTTGATCCCAATCACGTATATAGTATTAACTGTGTTTCCCTGATTTTCTTGAATGTAACTTTGGAAGACACCTTTCATTTTTCACATTTTCTGTGTTTATGCAATTTTGTCTCTCACTGAAACAAAAAATCTCAGCACATTATTTAAGCTCAATAAAAATTAATAACAGGTAATTTGGTATCCATCTAATAATCAAATTAAGGAGCAGTAACAGTCTTTTACAAAACTGCACAGGGATTTACAAGTTTTGTCTCCATTCTTTAAATTAGAAAGCATCATTGATTGGGGTCAGAAAAATCATTTAATGAAAAACATTTTCGTTGCTTCAAGGAACTGCCTTGTAAAGACATTGTCCAAGCAAAATTAGTTTAAAAATAGACGTAGCAACTGGGAAAGACCAATTTAGAGATACAGTTTCAATTTAAAACAGCTACGATTAAGTTAAAGTTGGAAGTAAAATTTTTTCCGACTCCTTTCTTTTCGAGCAACAAAAATATTCAAAAGACGATAGATTTAAGTTAGGACAATGCATGACAGTTATGGAGCTCCAACCATGTAAAGATATCTTTGTGGTCTTTGAAGTTTCTGCATTGACAGTATTAATCAATTTCTTTTTTTTTCACAGATTTTGTTGAATACTTGGATAATGGTAAGAAATTTGTTTTGTGATGTTTTTTGACCATAGATAAGTTCATAAGTAAAATGATTTTGGAAGACTGTTTTAATTTCACTCAAAACAAAGCCTTTTGTGCCTTGATTATTTTATTTATTTTACATTACAAAATTGATTATTTGAAAAAATTTGAGATGTTTTTTGTTGTCAGAAAAACACAACAGGAAATGCGATGCCACATTTTGTTTTCTGACTTCCAGAAAATAAAGTGTTTGGTTATTTATACGTATTGCTTTCTTTAGCGTAACATATACTCTCGAATTATGCAGGGTGAATAAAAGGGTTAAATTTAGTGTGAAAATGTGGATATAGTTCACGAAGTTGATAAATATAGCTTTTATTTCTTGTGCCATGGCTGTTGCGGAGGTCACTGAGGATAAAAATCGATCATTTGGAGATATTTATATCTCCAAATGATTCTATCGCAAATATAGACCCAAAACCGAAAAATCAGCTTAACCAAATAACGTAGAAAGCTCCTTTTTAGTGTCAGGGTGCTTTGCCTTGCTGTTGTGAATCTAGTCAGTCTTGCAAAGGTCTTTTAGTTATGGTCGAAAAATAATAAGAGAGAGCTCAGACTTATTGAGTACTGTTGACAATCCGAAAAGTTTAAGGTATATTTCACATTGTTTTTAGATTAATTGGAAATATAATGCAATCTATACCTTTGTGGTAGCTTAAAATTTGCTGTGCAGGTAGAGTTATGTAAATAGTTTAAAAATAGACTGTAGTGCATTTATGTAGTTTAAAGGTAGAAGAATTGTTTATGTTACATTAATTATGAATTATGTTATGAAGTAAAGAAAAAGCGTAGGTAATAATGTTAAATGTGGAAGCTGATGCTGATAGAGAATGAAATAGAAGAGATTCAATCTTGAGACAAAGAGCATGTTGGACATGAAATGAATTGAAATGTATGAAGACATTGTGTTTTAGGTACCTTTATTTACCTGCGCTGTCGACAAAAAAGATGCCTTCGACCCACTAGGAAATTTTGAAACACTAGAAAATGTCAATGTCCACAAGAATGAGAGTACCACAGTGCTACGTAATATCTACCCTGCTGTATGGATGTGAATGCTGAACAATATCAGTCGGAATGGAAAAGAAGTTGGAAGGCACTGAAATGTGGTTCTTGAGAAGGATGTTAAGAATTATCGTGGACTGATCATGTAGCAAATTATGAAGTTTTACGAAGAGCAGGAATGGAAAAGAACCTGTTAAGAACAGTTCGAAGAAGGCAAATTCTTGCGACATGTCATGAGGAAGGAAGGTCTGCAGAAGCTGGTACTGACTGGACGTATAGAAGGCGCCAGAGACAGGGCGGCGGCGAAGAACCTTTTTGGGANCCAGCAGGTGGAAAAGTTTAATTACTTGGGAAGCTACATCACCCAGAATGGTAAATGTGACGTTGAAATAAAGCGGAGAATTGGATTAGCAAAGGATGCCTTCAATCGACTAGGAAAAATTTTAAAACACCAGAAAATGTCAATGTCCACAAGAATGAGAGTACTGCAGTGCTATGTAACATCTACCCTGCTGTATGGAAGTGAATGCTGGACAATATCAGTCGGAATGGAAAAGAAGTTGGAAGCCGCTGAAATGTGGTTCTTGAGGAGGATGTTGAGAATATCATGGACTGATCATGTAGCAAATTATGAAGTTTTACGAAGAGCAGGAATGGAAAAGAACCTGTTAAGAACAGTTCGAAGAAGGCAAATTCTTGCGACATGTCATGAGGAAGGAAGGTCTGCAGAAGCTGGTACTGACTGGACGTATAGAAGGCGCCAGAGACAGGGCGGCGGCGAAGAACCTTTTTGGGAAATTTGAGGGAGCATGTGGCGAACAACTGGAGGAATGAAATTCAAACAAGTGATATTTTACATCTGACAAGTAACAGGTTCAATTGGAACATCGTGATAGCCAACGTCTACAGACAAGGCACTTAAAAGAAGAAGCTGTCAACACATTATGTAATACACCCCTCAATAAAATTGAAAATATTATGTAAACCAGCGTAAACAGCTTGCTGTTACTATAAAGAATATATCAAACAAATGCTATCTTAATTTTCTAAGTTACTGCAGCCATACCTGTACACCTTAACCATTAACTTGATACTTGACACTGCGTGAGACTGTAAAAGTCGAGAGAAGCCCTTTCCAAAGTAAAGCAAAGCTGAGTTTGTCAAATTGGGTACAGCGTAAAGAAAGAAGCGTTTTATAGGAGTACATCTTCTGTATCGAAGATTGTGGATATTTACAGAAGATTTTGATTCAAGACCTGTGCATATTAATGAAGAGTAGGAATTAAAGGGCAGTACCTTGATTACCAGTTCGTTTCAAGTATAAAGTCTGACACCGTCTTGAGGAAAATTGGTTTAACATTATATCCTGCCTTTGGAGCCTATCCTGCAGAGAGGCGTTAATGTCAATGTATTTCAAAATTAGGAAAATACGACGCCTAGCTGAGGATTGGGGTACTGGAGTTGGTTACCAACACATAGTGTTTTTAACTGGGCTATATAAAATATAATATATGTCTTACGAGCGAGCGAGCGAGCGAGAGAGAGAGGGGGGGGGACGGGGAAGGAAAATAAGTAATCGTTTTTTTAAAAATATAACTGAAAATTGAGTGGTCAGCTGTTATTGGATATTTGCGCAAGGGAATTTTTGTTACTAGAGAAAATAAGTGCAACAAGTGGATTTAGTCTGGGCAAAAATTAAGAAGTTTAACTAATTGGTACAGATAAGATCACAATATGGTTCTGGATAAGTAACAAGCATCTTGCTTAGGTTGCTTGCAAATTGAAATTTCTGATTTATTAGATCGAAAAGAGACGCTGAGCAGTGCCCTGAGCAGTGCATAGATACGGCTGTTTTATACCTTGGTAGCGTGGACCTACGAGTAGACAGAGCTCGAATTGTTTCTGGAAGTGGCGCCATACCTAAGCTGTGCTTGTTGTTTTTGTTGTGTTTCTTTCTTTAGTGCTGGAAGCCATATTACTGAAAAGGTGTAGAATATACTGTTGATGTGATTGCTGCATTGCAGGGAATGGATTGTTCTTTTTTATTTTTCTTGTTGTTGTATTGATTTCCTTGTCTATAATCCCTTTGGAATTATAGACAAGGAAATAAAAAAGTTTATTATTAAGTTTATTTTTTCCTTGTACTTCTTTTTCTTTCCCTTTAAATACATAATTCAGTAAATTAGTAGTCACTTGGTTTTCATGTTTTTTCCATTTTTCCTTATGATTTCAATATGTAAATATTTTGTTTTACATACATCTTTTCGTGTTTTTTTATTGCAGATTTCCAGGATGAAATAGAAAAACGCTCATCTTGTTTCGGTGATGTGCCCTCTTTTGTACAGAAAGTTGTTTTAAGACTAATGTCACTGGACTTCCATAAAATAACTTAATAAAACCCAAAATGTTTCTATACAATTATTGATTAATTCCCAAAAGTGTATTTTCATCAGACTCATTTTTTCTCTTTTTACTTTTTTTCCTCAACCTCTTTTTGTCTCTCTTTGTCTCTTTCTGTGTCTCTCTGTGTGTGTCTCTGTGTCTCTTATTCTTTCTGTCTCTTTCTCTCTGTGTCTCTCTGTGTCTCTCTGTCTCGTTCTGTCTCTCTCTGTCTCTCTGTGTTTCTCTGTCTGCCTCTGTCTGTCTCTGTCTATGTGTGTGTGTGCTGTGTGTGTATGTCTCTCTCTCTCTCTCTCTCTCTCTCTCTCTCTATTCCTTCTCACCCTATCAACCTTAGTAAACGTGCAGCTAGGATTTTGAACCTTGAGAGTTTCGAATAAAATTAAATAAAAGGCTCACCAAAAACAAATAATCAAGCTTATCAGTGATGCTAGATCCTCTAAACCCTTCCTTAATAGCAGCAAAGAGACCTAGGTTTTGCAAAAACTCTACCAGTGCATTGTTGATAAGTCGCTGAAAGACCTTAGTGATGACAGAAAGAAATCTCGCATTCCAAGTCTTTGAGTAGAAATGGGCTCTTGAACTGGCGAAGCATAGCGAGATTTGGCATGAGAAATCACCGTAATCATTGAAATAATAAAACCACCCTTTCTCAATTTCCGTTAACCCGACTGAAAGAAATCCGAAATTTATCAGCTCTATTATATTGGAACTGAGCATAGAAATGGTCGTAATGAAACAAGGGGGGTGATGACGTTTGATTTTGTAACTACGACTATGTACTAATATTTTAATATTTTGCTAATTCTATGAAATATTAACAAGAAACTGACGAAATGCAGCCCAATCAGCTCGGCTAGGTTTATCATGGATGGCTTTTCAAGAAGATTTGAAACAGCTACCTTCACCTTGACAGTGACAAAAACCTATTGGAAGATCCAAAAGGTGAAAATGCATCTGTACAATGCTTAGGAACAGAAGTAAAAAGGGATTTAAACGATTTAAAATATTGAAAAATCAACAAGCTGTACACGATCATGGGCAAGGGCAAAGTTATAATTAACTTTTACAGATCTGCCAGTCCTGTTCAAGTGATTTAACCAGGATATTTGATGAGAACTGAAGTCATCAAAGACAAAGATGTTAGCAGTATAATGCTTGACTAACGCCTTATCAATGCAGTCTGAGAATGTTTCAATAACTGAGCAAGAATAAATACAGGGTGATCGATACAAGAAAAATAGATACAAAGTGACCTGCAAAAGAGACTATCTAAAGCACGTAAAAGCCTTATCTTTTGATTCAAGTTCTTTTACTCTAACAACTTGAAGATCCTTGTCAAATCTAAATAGCTAGACAGTGAAGATCATTTATAGAGTCTATTCAAAACCAAAGTTAATAGATGTTAACATATGAAGATCTGTATTACTAACACTGTTGCTGAGGCTTATTTCACAATGTGCAATAACATGATACATATCAAAATGAAGAAAAGCTTTGACAAAAGAAAAATTGGGACAAAGATCCCTGACATTACTGAAAGCAAAGGAAAGAGTATGTTTTGAAGATAAATGGTTTTTCCATGTCTTTTTATTTCCAGTACTACCACATCTCGAGTCTGCACTCTCGCACAAGGTGTCAGTGTTGGGTCCTGAGATTCTTCGCACTCTCTGACTACCGAAAGTCTGTCGAGTGCTGGGGCACGCTCTTTGATTCCTTTAAACTTGTCATAGGAAAAATGGAAAAGATGTTCTAAGCCACCACCTAGACGCAGACCATCCGCATGTAAACTAGGCCAACTTAGGCCTTTGGTGATGGGGGTGGTATCAGAGACACGGCAGACACGGCAGACACGGCAGACACTGTCTACAACACCTTACCCTCATACGAGAGGAGTGGTAGCACCAGCACCAGTGTTTTTATTGAGACACCATCTCTAGGAGATTTGCCAATCAATGGCAAGAGACCCTCTTCCTTATGAGACATACTAACGCAGAAAAAAGTGATATACTTATATACTTTCAAATATTGTGTTTGTTCTCTGGTTCTCTATCCCTGGCGGGTGCTAGAAACTTGTGTGCAACAAAAATGTTTACCTTTTTCGTTTAAAATTCAAGATAATTCAGACAGACTTTGCATACAGATAGTGTAAAGTAGCCTTAATTTAGACAGCAACTGACCGAGCGGTCACTAATGCTCGTCTTTCTTTCTCTCTAAAACTTTGACCATATAAAAAACGATATTGTTTGGAGAAATGGGATTCTTTAAACTAAAATGATAACTCAGTTTGATGCATTGATGAAACAGATGAAAACTTCCTGCTGACAAAACAGTCATGCAATATTTAGAGATGCAAGGATTTAAGACGTTGTGAGGTGAACTACATTCATCAAAGTTATGATTTGACTTTTGGAAATGGCTTTATCTGCACTCGTGTAATATGTTATATTCATTCATCTCAAGAGATATTTCTATAAGACGGCCATCAGACCTGTTGTGCTGTATGGAGCTGAAACTTGCCCATTGAAGAAAGCACAAGAAAGGAAGCTGGAAGCCACAGAGATAAGGATGGTGTGATAGATGACTGTAGTATCTCTGTGGAAGCACAGAACAAGTACAGATTTGAGAAGGCATGCCAAGGTAGTCGAAGTGGAGAGAAAGTCTAAAGAGGCTAAACTCCTCTGATTTGGACACATAATAAGAGAGGAGGAAAATATTGTGAAGAAAGTGTGTCACCAGCAGGTAGTTGGGGGAAAAAGTAGAGGGCGCCAGAAGTTGAGATTGAGAGACAGAATGCAGATTGATATGAAAACAGTTGGCACTGGAGGTTGCTCCTCTAAATTCCATATTTTATTCCTATAAATTATGTATAATATATATTATATACATGTATATGTATCTGTATTTATATGTGTGTATGTGTCCTTATTATGACAATAAATTGCATCCGCCAGTGGAGATTCAAAATCTAGAGGACAGAATGAGAGTACCTTAAACCACTGGTATCTCACGGGTGACCTATGGCAAAGGTCTAGTACCCGTTCTGGCCAATACCTGGGCTACGGTAAATCCTATAAGCGAATAACTGAAAACCAGCGGCTTCTAGGTACTTTCGCAAATGCTACGGGTTAAAGGCGAAGTCATCGGCAGCAGGATGATGGATGCGATCAGGGCGGAGGAGTCTTTTTCATTCAATGGACCAACGGTCTGAAAGCATTTCGGTCAGGAGAACAATGTCGATCTCATATGGTACAGCGCTGAAGAAGGCAACGGCAAGCCACTTCAGTTTCACTGTCATAAAAACATTATGCACATTGCACGAAGTAGAGAAGATGTAGTGTCGGAAAATGAACCCTCAGATTTAAAAACACTCACCATGCTAATGGGGAAGAGGTACCTTTTCTTCAAGCAGCTGGCAGGGATGACGGGTTTGGGCCAAACCCAGATGGAAGCCTTCCACCTGATGTTGTCAGTAATCCTAGAGGAAAAGTACGCCTAATCAACAAACACAACATTGCCACATGGAACGTCTGTGGTATATCCAGTGGTAAACTTGAAATTGTAAAATCGGAGATGGACCGGATAAGGATATCAATCTTAGGTATAAGTGAATTAAAGTGGACAGGTAAAGGTAGTTTTTCCTCAGATAAACATGTAGTATATTATTCAGGACATGAATCACAAAGGAAGAATGGAGTAGCTTTTATATGTGTGATGGGTTTTAACGCGCTCTCGGACAAATTGATCTATATACACATTAAAGGCCAACCAATGAATCTGAGAGTGATACAAGTTTATTCTCCAACTTCAGGAGCACAAGAGGAGGCGATAGACAACTTTTACCACACCTTAGAAGAGGCGATTAACGACACACCGTAAAAAGACATTATCATGTTGATAGGCGATTTTAATGCCAAAGTAGGAAGGGTGCCGACGGCCAATGTTACTGGAAAACATGGTCCAGGGATACGCAAAGACGCAGGAAGGAAACTAATTCAATTTTGCACAAATTTTAATTTGACTATTATGAACATATGTTTTCAGCAGCCTAATCGTAGTCTTTACACATGGACTTCGCCTGGGGGAACCTATTGAAATCAGATTGAGTTCATCATATGCCAACAAAGATGGAGAAGTATGGTACAAAGCTCCAAGACTTTTCCTAGTGCTTGCTGTGGATCTGACCACGAACTACTCATAGCGCAGATCAAAGTGAAGTTGAACAAAATCAAAAGCCAGCCAACGGTACAGAAGAAGTATCATCTGGACATCCTCTCAGATAAATATTCGGTCGCTGTTTCCAACAGATTTTAGTTACTCTCTCACGATGAACCTGCGAACAAGCTGTGGGAAGACATGAAAGTGATTATTAGAGAGTCAGAGAAAGAAACTGTACCAGTACCAAGGTCCCAAATAAGATCTGAATGATTCTCAGAAGAAGCAATACGAATTGCTCATGATAGAAGAAAAGCAAAATGAGCGCGACACGGATAAGTATAAACTGATGAACCAACGTTTCCTACATTTAGTTAGAAGAGACAAAAATGTATACTTTTCCAAAGAAAGTAAAATTTTGGAAACGCATAACACGACAGGCAATTCCCGCGAACTTTTAAAGAAAGTAAAGTCTTTGTCTAGTAAATTCAATGCAAAGTTAGGGGTTATTAAATCCAAAGAAGGGAAGGTTCTTACAAGTGTAAAAGAAAGTAAAAATAGGTGGAAAGAATACACTCACGAGTTATATCGTCGCGATCCTACACTAAAGGACAGTTACGTCCCCAAAGATTTCACACCGGAGCTACAAGTGACCTTTGGAGAAATGCAAGCAGCTCTTAGGTTAATACTAAATCGAAAGTCACCGAAAATAGACGAAATTTTGATTGAGCTCATTAAAGCAGCAGATAAGAATGCTTTGGTGCAACTGACAAGGCTTTGCCAAGAAATCTGGAAGACGCTTGAATGGCCAAAAGACTGGAAACGCTCAGTTTATATATCACTATCCAAGAAAGGAGTGCGCGAATAACAGAACAAAAGCACTTATTTGTCATTGCAGCAAGGTTTTGCTAAGAATTTTTCAAAGACGAATGGAATCTGACATGGAGAGGGAGCTATCGGAGGAGCAGGCTGGTTTCGGGAGGGGACGAGGAACAGGTGACCACATTGAAAATGTGAGATGGCCAATGGAAACTGCAAGAGTTTATTTTTGCTTCATTGATTACTGCAAGGTTTTTGATTGCATTGATCATCATCGACTCTGGAATGTGCTACAACATATTGGAGTTCCTGAACATCTGATATTGCTTATGAGGAATTTGTATGATAGTCAAGAGGCAACAGTAAGAACAAAACAAGGAGACACTGATTGGTTCAGCATTGGCAAATAAGTGATACATGGCTATATCTTATCTCCTTACCTCTTCAACCTATATACAGAAGCCACTATGCGTTCGACATACCTAGAAGAAGAACAATTTGAAGGAAAGATTGCCGGAAGAAATATAAACAATCTACGGTATGCAGATGATAACACTCTCATGGCAGAAAATGTAGAAGACTTACTATGCTTACTGAGAAAAGTAAAGGTAGCAAGTGCACAGGCTTGCCTTTATCTGAACATTAAAAAGACAAAAATAATGAGGATGGACGGGTTGAAAGGTTTCACGATTGACGGAGAGAAGATCGATGTTGTGCAATCGTTCAATTTTTTAGAAAGTTTGGTAAATGAAGAAGGAGGATCATCTGAAGAAATCAGGAGAAGACTGGGTATGGCAAGGGCTGCATTGTCAAATCTGCATAAATTCATCAAGAGCAATGGCTTATCAAGGAAGACCAAAATCACAATTATCGAAACTATGATATTTTCCATAGCCATGTACGGATGTGAAAGTTGGACGATCAACAAGCAAGACAGGAGACGCATAGATGCATTTGAACTTTGGTGTTGGAGAAAAGTGAGTCGACGCCAACTCGAAGGAACCTGATGATGATGATGATGATGATGTGTTAATAATCGTAAATAAGGTTCCATGTGCTTGAATACAATACAGGGGTTAAATAGGGTTAAATCTACTCCAGAGAGGATCAAATGAAGAAGGCATTAAGATACAACTACTTGGTGAGAATAAAAGAACAATGAATATCTGTAAACTATACTGAAAGTTGACAAGACAAAAAAGAGGATAAGATACAGGTGAGACTAAAGATGGATAAATAAAATAAGGGAGACAATAAAGATGCTTGACCTAAATTAAGCTCAATTGGCAAATTCACACTGTAATATGCTTAGTTAAATGCTTCCTCTGATCAGACCCTACACATTATGGACAAATACTATAAGTAATAAATCTCTTCCTTTAAAATTCTATAACATGGTTACAGATCAGGTACAAGAAACATTGATGTTTACTACACATCACTAAAAATTTAATTCAATTTGAAAAAATCAACACATATCGTTAATTCCGACACGCTTTTCTATAGTCACTTGTAAAAAGTTAAGACAAAAATTTCAATCTTGAAATTTGGGGTATTTTTTTCTTCTTTTTTTTGGTTTTAACGTCATATCTCCCCAGTAACTGGGGCTAAGACGGTGCCCTTCACAGGGACTTGGATTTGGCAGTGAGGAATTTCTTGGCCGTATTCCCTTCCTGACACCAACCGATGGCTTTTTCTTTTGTGAACTTCCAAAGTCGCCCGCTCGGGGAATCGAATCCGGAATTCTTGGTTACGATGCAGTTGCACTAACCATTAAGACACGCTTCTCATCTTGAAATCTTGAAAATGTAGGGCATTTGGAAACAAAACTGGGATTTTGTTTCTGATATTTGTGGCTACCTCCATTAATAATAGCTTCACCATTTACATTCCACTGCTAGGAACTTTTTTTGGTTTATAAGATGCTCTGACACTTTTTTTATCTTTTGAATGTTGTGAATCATTATAAACTTGCTAATGGTGTAAGATCTAAAAAGCCCAATAATATTTTGGATAATTGATTTGGTTATTACGCTCTTACTAATATTTTCTATTTAATACGTGTGATGTCCATGATACGGGGATTTCTTTAATAGGCGCTTTCTGCCCTAATGTAAAGAACATGCTCTTGTCACTCTTGCAAACATGACTAATAAATAGAAAAATAGATACATATTAGTCCTTTAACAACTGTTGGCATCAATTTTGATACTTTTATTACCACTTTTTTTCTGGCTGTTTAAGCAACTATACTCTCATTAGACGATTGCATGTATTTAATCATTGATTTATTTACTTGTAATTAAAGCAGCCTCAAATTGTAAAGCACAATAAAAGTTAAGTATTTAATATTTGTACTCAACTTTAATACATAGTCATTAGCACTAAGTTTTTCCATCGCGGAGTATGCATGCTCTTCATGGACAACATCTGCCCATACCATGAAACTGCATGCAACACTTAATGAATCATGTCGTATTATTACTGGCAACCCCATTTTATGTTTCTACGCCATTGCTGGCATTGCTCTACCTGACATTTGGAGGAAAACAATCAGCAAGGCTGAAAGAAGCGAAGTCGATGCGCCTCTAGGACAAGCTTCCTGAACGCCACTCAACCTTTAAACCACAAACCAAAAGAGGAGGAGGAGGAGCAGCAGAAATGGCTGCAGCAATGAAAGAAGCAGGGAGAGGGTGGAAAGCAATGGATTAAGGGGAGCATTTTGCCTAATAAAGAACTTGTCAGTGGAAGTGGGGAGGATTTTATAGTATGGAAGTCCCTGAATAGTCTCCGAACGGAAAATGGAAGATACATGGCATCCTGCAAGAAGTGGGGCTTCACTACAACAGATACCTGCAGCTGTGGATCGATGCAAACAACGCCACACCTTCTAAACTGACCCACTGCACCAGGCTTCAAGCCAGCTGATCTGGTACTCTCCTCCTCGGAGGCTTTGTATTGTGCACTTTTCTGGAGTACAAGAGTCAAGCAGGACAAGAAGAATAAGAAGATAATTTACAAAGCTGTAGCAAACAATTGATTTCTCCTCTTCTCTATGAAACCTTTTTAAAAAGTAAACTACCTTTAATAACCTACGTAACATTGTCGAATACTTAAAAATTTCATTGTCATGAAATTGAGTAAACCAAACAGTGGCTTTAACCAATATTAAATGGCAGTAGTGTATACATCTGCCTAAACCAAAAGAAAATATAAACTGGAGTAAAATATTATGACATTCCGGTTTAGTTAAAACCCCTCACTATAATCCATTTTTATTATTAAGCCCTTCAACCGACCTTTTGTCCTTCTTCTCATTCTTCTTCCTTCAATGGATGGCTTTTAGTTCTAGTTCCTTTTACTCAATTGATGTTGTTCATTCTAATGAGGTGTCCTGTTCATTCATCTGTCATCCAGCTTAATTTTTCAAGAATATCCATAATTTTTGCCTATTTGCCTATTTTCTGATTATGATTTTCCGTATCTTCTACATTTTCCATTATATTTGATGTAAATCTCAATCTGAAGGAAGGGAGTCTTTAAAGTAGGAAATTAGAGTTCCCGATTGAAAGGTTTAAAAGTAAGGAAGGTAATTAATTGAATAACTTTTTACGACTCAGAGATATACAGAAGTAGGCGTTGTTATGTCATGGCTTTGCAAAATTGTTTTCGGAAGAGAATAAAGTCAATTTGGTTTCGTGTTTGATTTCCAGAACTTTTTCATGCCAAATATCGTCTGGTCTGGTTTTGGTATCATCTGTTTGGAATCAGCATTCGATGCCTTTGATACCACCCAACCAGTCTTTAACCTCAATCATTGATTTCATTAATATTACTAAGACCCACTCTTTCTTAGATATATATACCACAAACTTTATGGTTTTTCCTACTTTTCTTTGTGTAATGTGCCTAGCATCCTGTACAGTACTATTTTTATTTCAGACAACAGAGCGCCTTTGCATTCCTATTGCTGCGATTGATGTAGAATTCTCTTTTAGTTGAGTTTCTTCTGACAAATGTCATTGCCTACTTCTTGTCCTTTACTGTCAGCCCAGTCTTTTACAGTCAGGTATGTTTTTGCGTTATGTTTTCTTGGATGGTTTTTTCTGATGTGGTATAGTATGTTAGATCATTAACCCGTAGAACTTTTTATAGGACACCTTTTCTTGTTAGCTTGCTTGGTTTATAAGACTTAAATATTGTAGAACTCTTATGGATCTAAGTGCTTTCCTACAGTATATGACTTGAATGTTTCTAAGGTTAAGATTATCTATTATATCTTGACTTAACCTTCTTTTTTCCTCTTCTTTATCTTTTTTCTGTCACAGCTTCACAGTTCCACTTATCTAGTAGCATTGTATAGTTCTTAACCATTAAAACATCAAGTTCTATAATACAGTTTTACTGTCAAAACCCAGCCAGTCTGTGAGCCATAGTGTTTTGGTATTGAAATAGATTACTAAATTCAATTACGGATAACTATTAATGATCAAGTTAATTTATTTCACAATTAATTTATTCAAACCTAAAAATATCCCTACAGCGAATTCTAATTATCATCTGTATGTTTTAGATCCTGTGAGTATTTTTTAATAGACTAAAGGAAATGAAAAATCTTAAATGAAAAATGAACATTATTCTTCTATTGATTTGATCTGATCCATAGTGACAAATATATATATATATATATATATATATATGCCCCTTGTTAAAGCTAATAAATCCTATATTATTTCATCATTTTTCAATGCAGCTGTTGTGTAGTAATATCTTAGTTTAGAATAAAGCGTTTTGGTGTTGTGTATTTAAAGGGGACGGTGCCTGTACGCTGTCCTTATTTCAAATTTTCACAATTGAACACTAAATAAGAGAGAAATCAGTCAACTTAGTACAAAATGAAGGCCTTTTCTTTGGCATAACTTTGTTTTGGCGTTCTTTTAAAACTATCTGACAAGTGAAAGTAACAAGTTCTGTATTTGGAAGCGTTTTCAAAGTACTTTTCTTACTGTTACTAGCAAACACACGAAGAAAAATGCACACACACACACACACACACACACACATATATATATATATATATATATATATATATCTGTGTGTGTATGTGTGTGTGCATTTGTGTACAAATGGGTAATCTGAATAGTGATAATAATAATTGTAAGATTATGAAGTCAAGGAACAATCGACGAGCTTTGGAGTTTAATCAAATGTTACACCATCACAGAAGTTAAGAACTCTTAAAACCAATTTCAAAATAAAATGTTTAGAATGATCCAGAAACTAAATATTGTGAAAATCGTAATGCTTTTCAATTCAAATTAAAGAATCACCTTCATAGTTTCTGAATTACTCATTCAATGATTGTAAGGCTATGGTAGCTTCGTGATAGTTCAAAAGGGTTAAAAAACTTAAACCGGCATATTATGTTTGTACTTTCTTAAAAGAAAAATATTCTCATGTACATCTATCCATCCATCCATCTATCTATCTATTTATCTATCTATCTATCCATCTATCTATCTATCTATCTATCTATTTAGATATCTATATATATATATTTGTGTAATATTGTGTATTCGTATCAAAAAGTGCTCAATGCATATAGCAGAGCAATTTTTTTATTATTTTTGATGAGCCGCCTACTTTATTTGTTTATAAAAAGCATGTACAGTATTTGTAGCATTATTGCCTGATGATCGAAATATCGTGAAACTATTAGTTGCAATCACAGTTCTTATTTTTCGTGTTTTATCTTATCTTATATATATATATATATATATATATATATATATGCTGCACTGATGAACCCACAAAGGGCGAAACAGTACTGTATGTAGCTTGAGTATATATATATATATATATATGATCGAAGGTAACTTGTCACTATAATTGTATGGAGCTACACAAGGATTCAAACTGACTAACTGACTGAAACCGTCTGAGTATAACGTAATAGACATCTACAGAAAACTTGAGAAATCACATCCTCTAGTATGCTCTGCTTACAGGTAGCGGATTCATTTGTTAAGATGTTAATGTCTTATGGTATCAAAGATCTTTCTCGTTTTGTACACAGTTAAGTTGTCTTGATCACCAGGTTGAACTAATGCTGCTAGCATTTTTCCATACATCTCTCAAGATAACTTTTTTCCACTCTTGTGTTTATTTGTATTATACTTTAGATTGGAACCCTAGGCTATTAGGCCAACTTATACTAGAATCACAAATTACTAGCTTAACTTTAGGTTTCTTTTTCTGGCGTCTTGGTCCAGTCGAGTGCCAGCAAAATAGCTATTGATCAAAATGAACCTGATTTTTATTGCGATATTTAAGTTTTGTTCCACTTTTTGTTTATTTGAATTACTGGAAATTGAAACAAGTGCAGTTGACTGTGGCTAAGTTTTATGGTCTCGGGTTTCAGATAGCTATTTAGTTACTGTGTATAACTAACAAATGTCTTAGCTAGTTTTCTTTGTGGAATCATTGTAATCTTTGTTTCAAAATTGAGACCATATAACAAAGTAGCCTTAAATTAGAACTTACGACTTATACTCTGTATATACCTCTCTTTCTCTCTTTCTCTCTTTCTCTCCCTCTCTCTCTCTCTCTCTCTCTCTCTCTCTCCCTCCCCCCTCTCTCTCTTTCTGTCCCTCTCTCCACCTCTTTCTCCAAGTGCTATATCCTTTGTTAACGTAGGCGATCATGTCACGCCACTTCCCTTTTTCTCTTCTCATATTCAAGAGTCTGTCCGGCTTCAATACATAACTTTCTCCTTAAAACATTCCCTAAAACTGCTCATCCACACCACACTTCTTCTCCATCTTCTTCTCTTCCCTTCTACTGTTCCTGCCATCACTACCTCTTCAAGCCAGCCTTTCCTTATAACATGATCCAAGAAGCTTAGTTGTTTTGGGCGGAGATGTTTGACAAGGTTCATGCTCAATGCCGCTTTTTTTAATGCCTCCTCGTCACTGATCTTATCTGTCCATGCTAACTTCATCCTTCTCAAAAATCACATTTCACAGCTATGCAGGTTGCTCTTCGATATTATCCTCGGGCTTTCTATTTTTAACAAAACCACACATTTAGTCTTTTTGCAATTGACACTCAAACCTTCCTTGTATAGCTTTTTAACCACCACATCCAGGATTCTCTGAATATCCTCTTGTGATTCGGCCAATAGGATCGTGTCGTCCCTAAATCTGACAATTCATTGTGTTTTTATTACCAACACAGCAACCCTCCTTTGATTCAAGATGTCTCAGAATCAGTTTGCTATACAAATTGAACAGACCCGGAGAAATAATACAGTCTTGTCTTACACCACGCTTCACTTCTGTTCAATCACTGCATTCACCATCGATTGTCACACATGCAACAGTAAAGGTGTGACTTCATATTTACTCTGGCACAAGGAAGAATGCTTATAGACGTACTTCTTTGGCCTATTTACATGACCTTGGCGTTCATAGATACATTTTATAGATCAGGGATTATAAACTGTATGTGATTGGGATCCAATTTCAATAACACATTTCAGATTGGTCACTTTTAGCCAGATAATTTGATTAAGCACTAAACACATAAATAATCATGAATGAAAAGAGCTCTGTCCAATACAGCAAGAGGTTTTTGAATTTCTGATTTTTTTTAATGTTTAAGAAACATACAAGGTATAAAGCCGCTAAGTATACTATGAATAAATGAGATATTTAATTGGATTTTCACTGTAGTGAGATTTTTATTAAAAAGGCCCAAGGAAAGCCAAGGATGCATCCTCCTGAAGTCAATATATTTTGTTGCAACTCTTGGATTTTCAAGACTGATCTTCCTAGAAATTGTTCTCTTTGTGCATTTCAGGTTCAAAAGGAATGTTGCACAACAGTTGGGAAAGCCCGGGTGATTAATCAAGATCAACTTGAGGAAGCCTGGACAACAGGCAGACACTGGCTGATACAGACAATTATGGTCAAGCGTTTTTAAGGGTTACTGTCAGCAAAATTATATCGTTATGGCGTTTTGGGAAAGTTGTTGTCAGAATTGTATTGAGCAACATGATAAAATGAAGGAAAATGATGCTTTAAATAGAAAATTCTGTGAACATCCGGCCAACGAAAAGTCTGGGTATGTTTGGGTAAGCCCGGAATATTTGGATTAAATTAAAGGTTCTCTCGTTTAGATCTGTAACGTCACATCTAGGTCCTATTGGCCTAATGACTGTATTGAAATTAAATGCATCACTGACTGATAGACCGAAGGAAAGCCTCTAATAAAGATGTGAAGACACATAATCTATATCAGATGCCAAGTTTTGGTCAATTTATCTTTCTTTTAAGAAATTACCACCTTCCTTGCGATTTGAGGAACGCATTGCGGACGACCAGACAAAAGGACAAATGTCTCTTACAGAGATAAGAGAACGCATTGACAAAAGAATTTTAATTCAATACTTCACAAAATCTCTCTCTGCTAACTGATAACTTCCCACAAAGAGTTTTTAAAGTCCAATATTGTAGGCTTTCTACCAGAACATTGGAACTAAACAGAAAACTAATAAATGTCTTTACCATTTTTCTGCATGAAATCACAGTTATTAAAAAAAAATAAAACCGCATAACTAAGCCACAAGATCAAACCTTGAATAGGCCCTCTTCTTAGAAAAAATTTCAAATTTGTTATCATTGATTTATTTTGTTATTTTGCTATGCCTACTATCCTAAATTTATAGATTAGCAAAAAGATTTCGTGTTAAAACTGTGTTTACGAGTTATTAATATGTTTTTTTCTATGTGAGTAATCATTGTTTTTGTTCCGGACGTGATATAAAGAAATTCACTTAATTCTTATGTTAACTTGATTGCCGGAAAGAGCAATTCAGAATGTTAACTCACTTGTTAGTAAAGCAATTTCAATTACAATGATGCTGTGAAAGAACTCGCCATTGAATTGAAGACAGTCACGTGATTAATCTGCGTATAAATAGAAGGCCACGCGGTGGCGGCAGATCACTTCTTCATTGCACGTCGTTCGTGCGTTCGTTTGTTTGAGAAAAAAGAAGTCACATGTTGTTATGAAAAAATTTGTCTCGTTTTTGATACTTTGATACAGTCCTCTGAACCCCCCTTTTTCACA
>RDPX01000237.1:545518-602268 GCA_003991215.1 Morbakka virulenta | reverse complement strand
TATATATATATATATATATATATATATATATATATATATATATTGCATCACAAGAATTTGACTCTAGCTTCATTACAATTATTTTGAAATGCGATAGAGAATGTGACAGAATTTATCTACCTTGGGAAGACTTCTAACAACTAAGATCAAGGTTGTTTCACTTATCTTAGAGTATCAGAGAGATTGGAAAATTTAATAAAGTAAGGCGAGTCCTTACAGATCACAAGGTTAACATGGCAACAAACATTAAGCTTATGAAGGCATGTGTTGGATCTCGCCTTGTATATGGACCCCAGGCCAGGTACATCAAGGATGGTAGTGAAATAAAGCTAAAGGTATGTTGGATGGAATTGCTTTGGCGTATGGAGAAGGGTAACTGAAGGAGACTTCCCACTCAAAAGGATGCAGAAGAGACTGAATTCAGACTTCGATACAGAAATTCAGATACTACTACTCATTTTCTAGAATGCTAAATCCCACTTAAAAATGCTTTAATTCTAAGAAATTAAGTTTACAATTCCTTTCAATTGTGGTATCTTGGCAAAACATAGTGAGACCAAGAGTACTAAAGTGGATAAAACTAGAGTTAGCAAAACATGTGGTATCTGCATGTCACGTCCAGAACCAAGTTCTTGAAGCAATAAAAAGTCAACACAATTATGGAAATGAAATATGTTGTTTTTAATATCAGCTCATAAATCAAATAATTGCATATGCAGAACATTTTTATGACACTTTTATAAGGCAGGAGAAAATAGAAGCCAATGCCTTATGGTTGTCACGTCGGGAAACCATGCATTGGCCCTACAAAAAATTGCCCATGTGTCAATTTCAAGAAAAAACCCTAAATTAGCTTCAGAGGCCAAATTGCAGCGTGCAAAGATAAGATTCAGACTTCATTAGTAAGCAATCAGCTAATCATATACGTAATGCAAGGATTATTTTTGAAGGCATTTGGAAACGAAATTATAATTCTTTGCTGTGTGGGTCTTTCTTTATGCAATGTGTAACTACAAATACATCAACCTACTGTGTATATTATTGTAGGAAATATATGTATACATTGCATTATATAGGATTTAAGGCATACAAATTACATAGACATACAACAACTAAAGAATTTTTTGTGTTTGAGGATAGAAACCCTTTGTCTAAACCGATTACTTTTTTCATTTTCTTAAAGATTTTCATGTTTTCTTTAGAAATTGGAAGACGAATGGATCTATTGTTACATCTATTCGTTAATCTCAGGGATTAAAAACAGGCTTTTTCTTTGAAAACTTTTTTACGAAATAGATTGTCAAGAGAACAATAATGAACTTTTTTGAGTTTATCAACGACCTGATGTTTAATGGATATTTTGGAATTTCTGTACCGCACACTTCTTCAGGTATTATCTGCAGACTGAATATGACATGGCAAAACAACAGCTGAAGCAACCAATTTGCATCCTCTGAACTAGAAATTAAGTTTGTTTTTCAGACAAAAATATGAACCAGGTCAAATTATCACCGAAAAAGTATCTACCATCCTCTATTTTGATGATGGACAAAATGCAATACTAAAATTACATATACATATATATATATAAATGTAGAAATAAGTTAAAATTATAAGTTAAAATTATATTTCAATTTTTCTGATAAAAGTACATAATTCTGAGTTTCTTGCTCACGCATTCATCAGATGTACACATAACAAACTGCTAAAAATCTATGCACTTACATGAAGTTGGGAAAGTAATTAAAAGTCATTAAAATTCTCAATCTTAGATTGGCTCTATTTTAGTAAATATTGAGCACTCTGCAATTATATTTGTTCATCTGTTGATGGGATATAAATGTAGAAATATAAATGAATAAATGAAATTTAATATATAAAAATAGAAAAAATAGATAAAAGTGCTTGATAGATAAGCAGGCTTATGAAATGTAAAATATGTTCTTCTAAGTAACTTGTACATTTATTACCTTGAAAATTTAAGAAACTCTGATTTTCAAAGATTGAGAAACCTACTTTCAATACCTAACTTTGAGAAATTGAATGTTTAAGCAAAAGCTTGAGCAGGAGATAAAATGGATGTAGCTTCCATTTTTTATTAAACTAGAAAACATTTATTTTCTGGCTGCTTTAAAACTGTTTAATTCGTTAACTTAGTGGTATGAGACATCACCGTGCCACCAGCTGGAGATTTGACCCTTGCAACAATTACTTAACAGCAACCTCGGCCAGATCGTATAGCACAAAGGACTCTATTCGGTAACTATACATTTAGACAACAAGAGACAGTATTTATCTTTTTAGTGTTGCAATAAACTAAAAGGTCATATGACCTTGCTCTGAAAAGCTGTTTTTAATACCGGGTTTATTTCAACCAAAGTTGACTCTATATTTTCACAATGAAAAGTATCTTCAATTTAAGAAAGTCAGTATAAGCCAATTAATACCAACTTGAAAGCAATCAACCTGTTTATAGTTCCTTAACGTGATAAAACACTTTTATGACAAAAATTAAGCGCTCAGATATAAGTACAATGACCTCGACAATACCGTATTTGCCACATTTACTCATACTGGAATCCAGTTTACAGATATGGTTAGATATGTATCTATAAGTTTTGAAGACCTCACCCGTGAGAAGAGAAAAATAAACAGACGTAATTTTCCTTGTACCCAGATTTTTTTTGTTCCCTCTTAAAAGCAAATAATTCTGCTTTGTACTGTCTCGATTTGGAAATCAAATATTTTGACTTTCAACAAAAAATGCTGCATAAAAGTTCGTTATGGTCAAATTGGCACAACACCCTTGGTTTGTAAGTTGTAGAAGGAATGCTAAAAATTCGAATACAGTAGAGTGGTGAAAAAAGTTACTCTAACGTAATTTTACAAACCTAGCAGGTGAACACCCTAAAGAAACCATTTTTATTGGGCTTAACAAAATTCCCAAAAAGGCCTTGATTTATTAGAAAACTGACATTGCTATCTGGTTGTATCTGGGAAAAACATTGTTGAGAAAACTTTATTTCTTTCTGGTAATGTCGCTTTATCAAAAGAAACGGTAGTTCGGTATAAAAAATTCTGTAAATATTGTAAACTATTAATTATGGAAATGAGGAGTCGTGGCTTAATGATTAGTGCAACTGCACCGAAACCGAAAATTCCGAGTTTGATTCCCTAAGCGGGCGACTTTGGAAATTTACAAAAAGAAAAAGGCATTGGTTGGCGTCAGGAAGGGCATCTTGGCCAAGAAATTCCTCACTGCCACACTGCCAAATCCAAGTACCTATGAAGGGCACCGTCTGAGCCCCAGTTACTAGGGAAAAACTACCTTAAATCAACAAAAAAATAACCCTGACCCATCAATATTTTTTATAAACCTTTTGTTTTTGTCCTGCAAGTGAGTTGCTGAAAAGAAAACAAGAATGTGAACTGTGTGGTTTAGATATAGTGAAGAAAACCCCTTTTTACTCAAAAGTGGTTTCTAGCCAAGGGCTGGAAATACACCTGCATTAAGATAAAATGTAAAAACTTTAGAACAGGAGAAAAACAGGGCATCAGGTTCTTAAAAAAAGATACCAGCTTGTTTACTGGCTATCTTTCGATGCCCGTAACAAAGACAATGTTTCGGTTAAGGTTACGTTGTGAAGAGGAGGATTTCTTTTGAGTCGCATTAGGCGAAACGTCTTGTTATAAGGATCAAAAAATCCCCTGTGAGCTATTTTTATCTCACTTTTTCTTTACTGTGATATTTAGATTGTACTACCATTTTTTGTTCTTGTTAGCTTCTTTGTCAATTTTGGTTATTTCTTATACTATATCAGCTTTTTGGTCTCCCTGTTTCTTACATTTCCCCCCAATTTTCAGATTCTTTGTTATAACTATTTCCTCCTTTGTTTTTCTCTTGCTTCTTTATTCCAACTTCTACAATATTAAATACCTTCTTCCTCAACCACTACCTTTCTTGGTGTTCAGCTCCAGGTCTTGTTGGTATACTTTGTTTTCATTATCTTGCATGTATTGACCAATTTTTCGTTAAACTTTATGTCAATATCTGTTCAATATTATTTTCATGTAACTCTAACTGGCCCTTTGTCTGTATACGTACAGATGTAGACGATCTATGTTACAGTCTAAACAGAGGACCCCCAGCTTAATGATTTTTGAAGTTGTACTGTAACCTAGAGGTTCCAGGTTTAATCAGGTTCGATAGGGTAAAAGCTCTGAAACCTTGCGACTTGCAGAAAATATTCCTATTTCACTTGTTTAACTTGGGGCGGATAAGTATCAATTGAAAAAAGTGTATAAGCACTCCTGAGATCAAGATAACGTGGTAGCTTATCAACCTGTTAACGTTTCATTTGACTACAGTACTCCCCCCCAATAACGAACACACTTACGGGTAAATTGAGATGTTCGTTATTGGGAGGGAGCCGTTATTTGGGGGGACCATATTTTTATGTACTTTCTTTTTCTTTCTTCTCNCGTAACAAAGACAATGTTTCGGTTAAGGTTACGTTGTGAAGAGGAGGATTTCTTTTGAGTCGCATTAGGCGAAACGTCTTGTTATAAGGATCAAAAAATCCCCTGTGAGCTATTTTTATCTCACTTTTTCTTTACTGTGATATTTAGATTGTACTACCATTTTTTGTTCTTGTTAGCTTCTTTGTCAATTTTGGTTATTTCTTATACTATATCAGCTTTTTGGTCTCCCTGTTTCTTACATTTCCCCCCAATTTTCAGATTCTTTGTTATAACTATTTCCTCCTTTGTTTTTCTCTTGCTTCTTTATTCCAACTTCTACAATATTAAATACCTTCTTCCTCAACCACTACCTTTCTTGGTGTTCAGCTCCAGGTCTTGTTGGTATACTTTGTTTTCATTATCTTGCATGTATTGACCAATTTTTCGTTAAACTTTATGTCAATATCTGTTCAATATTATTTTCATGTAACTCTAACTGGCCCTTTGTCTGTATACGTACAGATGTAGACGATCTATGTTACAGTCTAAACAGAGGACCCCCAGCTTAATGATTTTTGAAGTTGTACTGTAACCTAGAGGTTCCAGGTTTAATCAGGTTCCATAGGGTAAAAGCTCTGAAACCTTGCGACTTGCAGAAAATATTCCTATTTCACTTGTTTAACTTGGGGCGGATAAGTATCAATTGAAAAAAGTGTATAAGCACTCCTGAGATCAAGATAACGTGGTAGCTTATCAACCTGTTAACGTTTCATTTGACTATTTGCTTATGTTCTTCGTACCTTTTTAGCAAACATATTAACCACATACATGTACGTTGTTTGCCAATTTTATATCCTGGAATTAAAAGTTCGAATCCAAATCGGAAATAAAAAAATTGAAGGTTAAAATTGTTGGTATAGAAATTGGCTGTCACAGTAAAACTACCAGTCATTTTTTGTCAAAACTCTTTCTCACTCTGCAAAGTAATGTATTTTCTCTTCCTAGTGTTTTTTCTACACGAGTAGCAGCAGCAATTTCCTAGACCTAAATCAAGTGACTGCAATTGCAATATTCAAACAACTACATAAAAACAGCAATAAAATAAGTAAAAACTAATTAAATGAGTTTCTTGGTAGCAGTTTTGCAGCTATGGCACGCTGTGATATTTGTGGTACAACCATTTCACTCTCACTCTCTTTCTCTTTCTCTCTGTCTCGCTCTGTGTCTCTCTGTGTGTCTTTATGTGTGTGTCTCTCTCTGTGTCTCTGTGTGTGTCTCTGTCTCTGTGTGTGTATGTCTCTCTCTCTCTCTCTGTCTCTTCCTCTCTTTCTCTCTCTTTCTCTCTCACACACACACTCAATTACTCACTCTCTCTTTCTATTTGCTTGATAAAATTCCAATATTGATGTTGATTGATATATTTTCCATTACAACAATTTATTAAAAATTCTAGATAGGCATTTTTTCCGCTTTTAGTCTCCTCCAAAGAGGTGCCTTGATATAGCTTTTCAATTAAGAGTCTTTCACTCCGCTAATCAGTACCTTTTGGATGATATGGCAATGAAAGATTTTTAGGCCTATTTTTTAAACAGAACTGGGAAAAACAATGTTTCCCGGTTTTCTTGCCCTTGTAAGCCCCAGTATTACTAAATTAACTGCCGTATAAATCAATTTGGTAAGGACAGGAGACCGATCTGTGACTGCATGCGAATTTTTTTTGTACAGTTTCGTATCATCGCAGAGGAATACATTGACGACAAGCAAACTAAACCAGTGTTATAGTGGAACCTATATCAGCATTGTAACATAAGAAAATATTCAACGTAGTATCTTGTACATTCATTCGTAACACTGAATTGGTCTGGAGGAAGTAACTTCTCTACATCTTAGGAAAAATTTCATTATAGGCCTTAAAGTTCTTGATAGATTGGTGCATGGCATGGAGTATCATCCCACCTTTTTTTCCCCTGGAATTTCGAATAGCAAAAACATTAATATCGAAACACTGCTTATTGATAGCAATATTTTTGTTATTAGAAAATGACTTTTGATAACAGGAGCAGTTTTTTATGGTTTGGTCCAGGTTAGTGGTGCCCATATTTACCTCGTGACTTAGACTGTTGTCTTACCTACCTCATAAGGTTGTGATTCGATAGGTGTACATATTTGGTGCAAGTCAACAATATTTGGCCCATTAAATAATCTGCCACTGAGCCCTACTATTTAAATGCTCTGTGCAAATAGGAATGCTAGCGACCAAATAATGTAGATGAATAGAAATCAATCACTTTGTACCTTTTGAATATATCCATCAAACGTGGTTTAAACCATTGGCTATGGCTTTGGAACAGGCCGGCCAGGAAAATTGGTTCAAAACCAAATTGGTGCACATCCACTCTTTCTTGCTCATTTCTTTTTTTTCCTTGTTGATACAGGCCAATAGATAGATACCAATTTTCACCTTGCTACATTAAAAACTTTCATATTACTCAACATATCTTTAAAGTTGGGCGTAAAACATAAATCTATAACTAACAAATCGTTGATTTTTAGCTTATCTACACCATTGCGGTCGATCAAATTTTTAATTTTTAGTAATAAAAAAATTGAGAAAGGGACTATGAAGAGGGTCAGCGTTACCCTTATCAATGGTCATACTGACAATGTTATTTTGTCTTCTTGTTGTGACGTAATAGAATCCTGTTTGCAGTAAACTGGCTATGGAAGTTTTATTGAGTCAATTTTTCAACTGTAATCAGCGTAGAGTGTATTACATATTCTGTAAGACACAGAAACTACTGAGAAAATTGCTTAATATTGTATTTGTACTTCCTGACCTTCAGACAGGTTTTAAGTTAATCAAACTGTGAAAGTTTCAAACCATTTTCGAAACTCGTGTTTGCAACGCTTTCATATCAATTACCAATATGCAACAATATCTCACCTTGTGAGAATAATTCTATACCCAATGCCTTCTTAAAAAATTTGGGAGGGAGCGATTCTTTTTCAGACAACAAAATTCAGAAAAGCTCCTATAGCATAAAGTGATTACTCCATTTTCCCAAAGGTGATGGCTGGAATTTCTGAAAAAGGATCACTGCATGTTTCCCTGAACTTATTCATAGTGTTTAAGTTACAGGTATTGACTTGCAGTATGATAGGTCAGACAGCAGACAGCTGATAGGTCAACATTTACAAGTGATCCCTTGCACTCTGTGCTCTTGTAAACTGTAAAATTGAAGTTAATAACTCATGACTCCTCATCTTAATTGATAATTATCTCAGACGCCTGTCCGAACAGACGACAGAGCAAAACATTGGGAATTATTGCTCGCTCTAGCATCCATCGTGGTGCTTTCCATAAAGATTCAACAAATCGATAACGATTTACTTAATAACTGCTATGAATGGACCCATTCCTTGCATCTATGGCAGGATTGATTCCTAAAGTCGAACCAAAAAAACATGGATTCTGGTTGATGTAGCATTTGAACAAATACACTGACATTCAGCTTGTCACAACTTTAATACACATTTTATCAGCGATTGCTGCTACTTCCAAAAACACAAAATAGAGTTGCGCGTGAATCATCCTAGCACACTTTTCAAACATGCAGATCTCCTATTATTGATAACCTGACAATTTTACATAATAAATCAATAAAAAGCTCTATGGCTTCGGGAAAATTTTACCTCAATACGTTAGAGCTATAAAATTCATTTTTACATTTTTGCAAGTTTTTTCTCAGTAAACATACTTAAGACATCTCTTTTATCACTTTAGAAGGCTGCGTATTGAGGATGATATAAAGATGTTCATATAAACTGTTTGTCCTTTAACCGATAAAAAGTGTTAATATTTACTCTGTTATATTAAGACAGAGTCCCACCTACGTGATGAATAACACCTAGGTCAGGTTGACATTAATTTGACATCTGTGTTTATAACGTATATGCTGTAAGCCGGTATATCTCTCCAGCTTCTTCTAATATGCCGCAAGCCAGCATGTAAATAGTAGGCTGATAAAATTAACATTAAAATGCATACATAACCTAAGACGTCAAGGGATTCACCCCCTCACCCTTTCCATGCAACTATAAGCGCATACCAGTAGCCCCGAACGGGTGTAACAAAATATATCAGGGATTCATAACAGCAGCCTTGAGCTGATATGGTACAAGCAATCAGAGGACAAAAAAAAACAAGCAAAATCAGCATCATCTCTACATACTATATACTCATAAAAAAGCTCTTTATATTCATGCACCAAAGGATAAAAATACTATTAGAGATACAAAATTTGAACTGTCATATGATAGATATCTCAGAAACGAAGGTAAAATAAAGCAAAATTGAATCACTGCATGATTTTGGCTACAAAATATTTCATTCCCGCCGTAATATTTCTAGATCCACCGGTGTTAGATTTCTTGTTAAAATATCTTTTGTTGCATTGGTAGGTTACTAGTGGCCCTCTTCAGACAGACTTCGTATTGTGACAATTAAAACCAAGTTCTAAAAAACTCACCCATTCAATGTTACATTCCAACTTAATCACATACTCTGATGAAGACATCCATCCATCTCTGACATATCATGATCAAATCCAAGGAAAAGTTCAAAATCCGGCAAGAAGAGACCATCATTTTGCAATTGGTGATTTTAATTGAAAGATAAGATATCTCCACATTAACTTTCCTGATGCTATCAGCAAATATACTCTCGGCAAAGCCAAAGAAAGGGGCGAGCTTGTGGTGGACTTTTGTACCAGAAACGATCTTGTTGTTGCACATTTTTTTAGTTTAAACGTCATTTCCCCCAGCAATTGGAGCTTAGACAGTGCTCTTCAGATGGACTTGCTTTGCTGTTAACATAGCATTTCTTGACTTCACAAAGGCATTTGACAGTAGCAAACTGGAGTACCTTTGGAAAATCCTGAAAAGACTTATCTAAATAAGAGATACAAACTTCTGGAGTTAATACATGATAACTTAATGGTAGAAAGTGAAGCAGATATTAAAATTACAAGACCAGTCAAGGTCCTTAAATGGGTCGGACAAGGTAATATTTTCTCAGCACTACTGTTTCCCATTGTGAGCATCCTGAAGGCTCAATCTGATTGCAAATCCGTATTTTCAATGGGTGGCCAGTTATTCTCTAATATCAATTATGCTGATAAAATAGCACCTACCGACAGACCCCCAGGAAGAACGTCAAGCTTTTGAATTGGACTTGGCTGGGCTGCCTTTGTAATGAACAAGGCACTGCTAACATCCTAAAGAACCACGTATCATATGAAAAGCATTGTAAACAAGACATGTGCACCTTCTGTTGTTATCTATGGCCTTGAATGTGTGAATTGAGCAATCAAGTTATAACAAAAATTTGAGCCATTCCTAAATAAGATCATGAGGTTCATGACAAACCAGACTCACTGACTATTACACATTGGAAGAGCACTTGAAAACAATAAACTCAACACCAATTATGCTGATCGTTAACATTAAAGTTCTTAAGCTCTTCGTACACATCAAACGCTTTGAGTTTGGTCTATCGATACTCTGCCTCGAACGTATGATTGAAGGCAAAAGAAGTAGAGAAAGACAACGTAAGTGCTGGCCTGACAATATCTAAGACTGGCAAAATCTTGGGCTTGGTAAGCTCAAGATCGCAACAAAGAACCCCAGTGTATAGGATAAGCTATTGCATGTTAGTGGACAATTTTCTCCTGGAAGAGAAAGTAAATCATGATAACCGACTAGCTATACATAATTTCTCCATCACGTCATCAAAGTCCACAAGACCATCAAAAGATTTTTATAAGGTTTGAGTCTTCCTTGACTGTACAGTTTACATCTCCTCTTTTTCAGCTTCTTCTGATGAGCCTCTGTTGTTTTCTTCCTATTGGATGTTCTTTTTATTATTATCTTTAATATAAAATGTCTCCTTTATTTTTCTCCTTGGTTCTTTCTGAGTGGGTGTCGTCATTTTCTTTTACCAACTTTTCCCACTGGTGTGCCCGCTGAACCCCATTTAAAACCATTGAAAACGCCACAGCTTTGATGTTATGTCCTCTTTGGGGGAGATTTTTGTGTGTTGTAAGGCTTTAGGGACAGGTCTTATTCTTTTAAAAAATGCCCTGGTTTTTAGAGGGTGATTTCCCTCACCATTATTGTCCGAACGAAACATGGAGGATATCAGTTGCAGAAACTTAGCTGATTAGTTTAGAAAAAAACTTTTTTTGTTCTTATTTTTACTTGAAAAGATACTTCATAGGAATAAGAGCCAAGTATTTTGCAGATACTTGGCGTCGTTGTTGTTATTGTTGTTGTGTAAGCTGCTGGAGGTAGATTGGAAGACCATTCCGGTGAACTCGTTCCGGCCTCATGAAACTGGAAACAAACCTCCCAACATCGCCAAAAAAAGTGAATATCTATAGCCCACAGCAACATCCCCCCAGAATGTATCTATGACCAGGTGAGTAGGCTGCACCGAGAATATCCCTCCCGATTACAGGGGCGTCGAAGATGCACATTTCCTGGGTTATTTTTCATTGGTGAGATAGAGCCAACAGTTGTTATCCTACCAAACGAGGTTTCCCAGGATTACTTCTGGATGCCACCTATACACACCAGCAAGGACGACACTGAAAAGCAACAGCAACCCACCAGCAAGGTAGATCGGTTTGGAAAGAAAGCAGAAAAAAACAACTTTCACTTACCACCGGGGGTGGCACAAGTTCTAAAAAAATTATCCAAATCGACGACGAACCAGATTCGAAATCACAGGAACGACGAGATCAATTTCTTCCATGGTGCGAAAGAACAGCTTGAAATGAAAGCTATTCGTTACCAGCTAGTCAGGAAAACCCGGTTATTGAGCATCCCGGCGTCACCACGTGAAGGTTGCCTTCATGGACGCCCGCTTGGCGCGTTTCACTCTCTGCTTTGGTTCACTTGGTTCAAACTTGGCGCCAATGAATGAACTACTAGTACCAGTATTTTTTGTCTTCCCTCGGCCGGAAAGGAAGTCTTTGGTAAGAGACATTGTGCCCGCATTGTTGCTGTTGTTTGGGTGACTTCTCTAAACAAGTGATGTGGAAAGTTTGTTTCTTAAATCGCACTTGTGACAATGAATTTATTGACAGAAAAGTACCCCGAACAACCTACCTGTAGTAGTATAGTAAGGTTTAAAGTTTTTGGGAACTTAAGCATTTTATTTTTATTAAATAATGAGTATAATTTGATGATGTAATCAATCAGTCGTCTGTGATGTGCGTCGTTAGTCACCCTCCTGGGCTTGTTTCTGAATAACTACTCGAGCATAATCGGACCGAATTTTTTTCATTGTGATTCTCAGGGATAACAAGGTAATCTAAAGAAAACTTAAATTCTTTGAGTGTTATTTTATTTCACATTATGCTGACAAGAGCATAGGCACAGGCGAAAGTGAGAGCGTATTTTTCATTGTGATGGATCCTTCGGGAACTGCAACTCAGATTAAGTAGGTATCAGCCTTGGTGCCTCCTTCCCTATAACTTATAACTATGTTTTCAGTTGTATTTAGTAATGAGGTATAGTGTTAACAGGTCAATTTACTACGATTTCGTCAAGTTCCTTCAGGCTTTAATTCTTTAATCACGCCAATTTATTTGCAAGTAACAGAACTTCAATTCTTTTTTACATTTACAGGTGCTCTTGTAAACTTGACGTCTTATTCTTTGTTTGCAGTAGGCTTTTTCGAATGAACAAGGTTTCAATAAATTTGCTTTAACTCCTAGACATTAATAAACGGCTAAAACGAAGTCAAATTAGGTTCTTTTGACATCCTTGTTTTGGTTTTTGAGCTATTGTGATGACAAATTGACGATGAATGTGTCAACAGTTTTTGTTTGTTCTCGTTTGGTTAACAGACACTGCACTAGTTGTTTTCTAAATTGTTGTACATTTATGCACCTAATTATCAATTCTCGCCAACATTTGCATCATAGCAATGCAGACATGTCAAAAATACCTGGCTTACAGCTCAAATCCAAATTAAAACGGCCGGAGTTCAAGTCAAAAGCTGTCGTGCCAAGCAAGGTGGCTACGCAGAATGAAGTTGCAAAAACAGCATCGCCAGTGATAATAGTACCACCAAGACACGCAGTGGATACCAAAGAAGGTAACTGTAATTCACAGACCGATTAGAAAGTCTTTATAATGATATATTTAAGATTTAAACCACTGACTTGACATTATTTCTTTATTTGAGCCTTAAAGTAGAGATGATTAGAACTAATACAAAGTACACCGGTAAGATAAGAAGTGAATGTGTTTGACTTCTTTAACAAAGTTATAATATAAGATGTTTACAAAAACATTAATCTTGTTGTGCGATGCTAAGACGGGGTAAACAAGAACCAGCGGAGAAACATTGAGGTAAACAGAAAAAAATCGGTAACCAGCATGAAAAATCGCACCAGAAGTAAATAGATCACACGTGAGAAAACTTTACAATTGTGGGATTTAAAGGTGAGAGTAAGTTGACATATTGGGACTAATACAGACCCTGTTTTTTTTATTCCTCTACATGATATAACACCAGCAACAATCACTACCGGCTGTTATGAAATGCCTATGCCTTTGTAAATAAAGATCTGATAATCACATGCAGTCTTGTGGCCTAGTAGGAATTCATGCTTGGGATCTATTTTTGTCAGTCACTATTATCGATTAAATACGTTTTTTGTAGAATTGTCGATATTTTTTGAGCAAAAGATCTGTTCGGAAATTAAATTGTACTGACCTTAAACTTCTGTAAATAGCCTTTGAAATAATCGCGACATCCTCTTAGCCCTTACATAGCTACAGAAAAAATAGCAAGCATTTTATTAGTGAACCACTATTTGTTTGAAAGTGGCTTAAGAGAAGTAAATTAACAGGTAATACTGAATAAGATGTGTACAGAAGTTCTTTGCCATGAATAGCTGTCAACAGATATACAGAATAAGACAATCAGTGTGTTTTAAGCTTCTGGTAGTAATGTCATTAAATTTGAAACTGCAGTTTATTTAAATAAGCCTGGTCACAATCCAGGGACACTTGTGACCAATTTATCAGGTACAGATGAAGCTTGGGCAGGATGCACCCTGCAAGTTTTTAATTATGAAGAATTTTGAGAAAAAACTAATATAACATAGTGCATTTTACAAGTGGAATTTCTGGTCAGGTTAAGGATGGATCTCATTTACTGCCCATCTAAAATCATACAGCATACTATATCCAGATGCATAAATAGATAATGCCTTTTGCATAATTGTTTCAAATTAACCATAGCCATGCATTTGCATAGTTAAATAATTACATTGTAGTAGTTCTTTGCAGCTAATATATTTTTACAAGGTTGACTTGATAAAATAGTTATAAACCTTTGAACCAAAGCTTACTTTGGAAAAATTGCTATAGCAGTTCAGACAGTTTTGTCACCCATAAATTAACTGAATTATTTGAATTTCTTTTACTTTAATGCTGGAAAATTTATATAGTTTAGACTTCAAAATCTCACTGTTATTAATATATGGCCATGACATTTATCTCATTTTCTACTTCTTTTTCTTTTTGTGGGGTAAGAGGTACAGTGGCATTGCATCACCCTTACTCTCAAGCCCTACATGCCCTGCTCAGTTATGCCCCTCTATTCAGTCTTATGCATTCCTTTACTTAGTAATATAGTCTCCAGTGCTTTGTTGGGCTTTCTTTTCTTTGCATTACATTCCTAAACCAATGTAACCATACATTTTTTAGTTCAATGTTATAAAGTTTATAAAAGAATTAACTTGAGGATTTTGTTTCTCAGGTGTATTCACTACTCAGTTTCTCCAACAATTGCAAAATCAATGTTCTTAACCATGATAAAGCCCTTATTTTTGTATTGCTATCCTGTTTTTAGTGGTATGAATAGCATTTTTTATTAAAGTTTTCCAATGGTCGCAAAACAAATTTATCACCTTCAGCAATGTAAATCTTCCCCTGCCAAACATTGAAACACAGCATTAACATGAGAATATTAACCTGTATAAATGTAAACAGTGATGATGATGATGGCAACCTTAGCAGACCAATTTATATTCATTTGTTACTGTACATCGATCAGTCTATATATTATTTTTAAGTAAAAGTTCCATACAAGGTGTGAAGCTCTATATTGTAAAGGAGTATGAAGAAAGTAAAATTTAAGAACAGAATATTATGGCTTAACCTTATAGAAAGTAGGCATACCAGGTGGCTGTTTCTAAGTAATGCTTTTCTCAAGTGATTAACTGCCTCACCAGACGATCCCATTGAAATATGTGCATGGATGGACAGTAAGGATTTTGTTTTCTATTGAAATGCACATTTGATCTTGCTATGGATTATTACTACTTGGCCTATCTTTTATTACTACTTAGCCTATCATTTATTAAAATCCTGAAGGATCCATCACAAGAGCATCAGCATAATCCAGAAGTAACACTTCAACAATGCATGCACATTGAGCTGATACTATGAAAGACCATAAAAGGTTTTACATATTGAATTATCATGTTATTTACTATTAAGCTCCTTGGGTATCCAGAGCTGTACCAACCCCTCTAGATTAATTTCTAAGCTAGTGGGTGCAATATGTGATATTAGATACAAGTTTATCAGTAATATAAGAGCTCATGAAAAATATTAAACTTCAACAGGAAGTCAAACAGTCGCAAAGAGTTTGAACCCAACTGTTGCTGCAGAGTCATTTGCAAAGCTTGGTAATAGCTTAACAAACAGTTTGGATAAAAAGAATCAATATTTTTAAAATTTTGAAACAGATATTATGCAGGAAGACTGAAAACAGAGTTTCAAAAAGACAAAAATTAAGGTATTGAGAGAGTACAGAAATATTATTGAGAGAAAACTTTTAAAATGCCCATCGGATTGTTTTGAAGATTACATTTTGTAGTCTACAGATGCAATAGCAAACCCCTTGGAGGTATGATTTTTGAATGAAGCTTATCTGTGTGATAAGAAAATGAGAATGAAGTGTCTCTTTAAGTCACTTAGTTAATATTAGTAGCAAGCAGACCAGCAAAGGACATCCTTTGCAGCAAGATACCTAGAATATCTGACTTTATCAAAAGCTGGAGACACAATATACTTACCAGGATTGATGATGCCACTGTTGAAATTTTTAGCCCACAAGCTTCTATGAAGCAGCAGATTTATTAAACCATTGTAAACCTGTAGCTTCACATCAGCTTTTAAGTTGTAACTTGAAAGATATAGTATATCACAATTTTAATGCAAGATAAGCCTATTCGAGTATTTTTCAGAAATTTCCAATATTATATGCACTAAAAATTTTTAACTTCTGAAAAGTAATTGATTTTGTAAGAAAAGGGTTGAGAGTGATTTCTCTTACCAGCCCCTACCATAGTGATTATTTCAAGTTGTTGAGTTTATACTGGTTCCATGCAGTTTTAATCAATGACAGATTGCATGGCAATAGATCATTAGTTGGTAATCTAGACTTTTTTGCACAAATCCAAACTTATCTGGCAATATGTAGATGAAGATCTGGGTTGCTTTAGGAGCCTGCATCAAAATCCAAAATGGATATTGCAAATGCAACCACATTCTTAGATCTGGAAGCCAGCCAGCTCATCTTACCAGAGTGGCACCCAAAAATGCCCATACTGCATTTCCCATGTGGCATCTAACTAGCCAGTGCTAAATGTGAAAACTCTTTTCTCTGCATTTTGAGTACTTATGCATCTATTATGTACACATTGATTGAGAGAAATTTGAAAGTTGTTGTGTCTAGGCTGGAGATAACCAAGAATGTATGTCACTCAGGAAATATTTGGGTGCCACACTAGAGTCAGAGACTGACATTGAGTGTGGTGCCATGATTTGAAGATATTTGTCTGAATGGTAGTCATCCAGTTCACCCCTCTTCAACTTAAAGGCTGCTTTCTTTGAGGAGCAGCTGGCAGTATATATTATAGCTGCTCATGAGACATTACTTTGTGTAAACTCAACGAAAATGTATATATAAGTATACATAATATATGGCAAAGAAATAAAGTTGGGAATAATTAGAGAGACTGTGTCTTTATTGGTTTCACTGTTACCCATTTTATACTTCAAAGGGAGGCTTAATCCTTGTGTATCAGAAGCTTCTAAATAGTTAAAGTACTGTTGTCACAGCTGAGCATTTGCTTTTTGATGTCATTTTGATGCTGTTGATCAAGTTCAGTGATACATTTATAATCTCACAGTTCCATATCTTGCTGCTCCCCCTTTGCAGTTGGCTTGTCTTTTCTAGAGTTATTCTCATGGAAAGTGTTCAGATATGTTTTCCTCACTAATATCAGCTCAGTTTTTGGTGACTTGTTTCTGTCAGTGCCTTGATCCATATTTAGATGTTTTACATCATAATAAATTTTTCTATGAATGCAGATTTTTCCACAGAAAACTAGATTAGGAACTCTTTGGCTTGGTACTGCTCCAGTCCATCATATGTATTAAATATTTTCAAGTTTCAAGTCTTTTCTCTTGGCCTAACAATTTTTTCTGTCTTCTTTTATTACATTAATTACACTTTGTGAATTAAGGCCTTGTATGGTTCTTTGCCTTTTTAAAAACACCACCAGATGGTCTTTTGTTAAGCCATACAACACTGGTACTGGAGAGGATTCTAAATACTAGTTTAAATAATCTATTCCTTCCTTTCATGTATCTGCTCTTGCTTTGTTTCATCACATACATTTTATTACTAATTTTCCTTACATTTTTCTTTGCTATAAAGCAATACATAGAAATGTAACATTTGTTCTTGGCCATAAACTAGCTCAGAAAGATTTTAAATCAATGGAAACTGAGGAAATTGAATTGTTTATTCTAACTTCCCTGTAGATGAAAGTCTGATTTCTAAATGGCCCTTTTCCTCTTTCCTTAGACAAAGTACTTGTTTTCACCAACCCCTGTTTTATGCAAGGTTGACACTAGTATAAACTGTTTTAAGTTTAACTGCACTAAATTTGTGCTGCTGCTTTGGACTTTATATGTCGAATCCACTCACTGTTCAAGCTCACAACAGTCTTATCTGCTAGAAATACCATGTTCTCCTTACAGTTGAAAATCTGTTTGTATTTTGATGGCTATTTGTAAGTAATACTGAATGTTTACTCAGTTTGATATGCAGTGTATCACTATTTAATCACATATGTTGAAGAATTATGTGGCTTTGGTTGCTTGTGAAGAGAAGGAAGCAGAGTCATATAAAACCAAATGATAGCTAGGGCTCTAGGGAGATGAAGCAGAATGAAATAACAGTTGTAGTGGAAAGGTGTGGTTGTGTAGTGAGAGATATTGGTCAGATACAGAAGGACATTCCTAAGTAATCAGAATGGAAAAGTGGCATTGGCTTGCCAGCTAGACATCACAATTGGGTCAAAGGCCTAAAAGGAAAAAAACTTTTGCTGCAGTCCTTATGCTGTATAAGCCAGTATTTTGTATTAAATTGGTCAGTTAAGAAAGCTTAATAACAAAAGTTTCCAATGCCAGATTTGAAGTCCAATATTTATTGTACCTGCCTACAAAAACAGATCCAATAGTATTTGAATTACATGTGTGAATTTTTTGTTGTTGACTGCAGCTGCAAGTTACTGATATTTGAACGAAACCTGAACTTAACACTAAGTATATTATTTGCTACTCTGTCTTTATAAATTGGAGTGACACTTAAAGCTGGCCTATAATAAAATGAGTGAACAAAAATTTTGGTAAAGATTTTGGAAAAGGAGGACAGTTTTGCATATTTTCCTTTCGGTCTGCTACTAACTTGCATTTCACTTTTGTATGTGTTGATTGAAAATTACAAAGGAATTAAGTGAGACCTCAGTACCCTAACTGCTGTAAACCCATTTTCCCTCCTATTTCAGTGATAATGAAACCTGTTGATACCCAATTATCGTAAATAATGCCCTGTAATTTCTCAAATTTAATATCAAGAATATGAAAATATTTTTATTTAGTTTATTGTGTAAGCTTTAACAAAACCCCGTATTTATGCCAGCCATGTGTTGTCGTAATGATTTTTTTTTCTACACAGATGATGAACCGAGTAGCAATGAGCAGCATTTTGAGAACAGGTAAGCCTTCCCGTTTCTTTAATGAAGAGAAGCATATATCGTAAATATGTTTGATTTTCCAAACAGGCTTAAAGTTATTTTAATAAGTATAATTGGTACGCTTAATATAAAGTATACTTATACAGATGAGGATGCAAAATTAGTCTTTAAGAACACAATTTATTCTAATTAATTAATATACAAATTACTGAATGATTAGCACCGATGCCATTGTCTTGCCGCGGTTTTAATTAGTCCGTTGCGTAAGCTACTAAACCCTGCTCTGTGAACGATTTCATTTCATTCAGTAATTCCAATTTAACTAAAAGCGATAAATGTAATCCTGTGTTTGTGTAGTCGTTAAGGGCATTAAAATTGAACGTAAAGTTAGGTGGAAATCACAAACTGCGTATGGCCATTTGGAAAATGCACTGTTTTCTTGACATCACCTGGAGTCAGGTTTTGCTTATGACGTAAAAACAGCTCAGTAAATTACAAGTAAATAATGTTGGTAACGCCAATGTGGACGTACTTTGCCATTGCCGTTGGCCAGATATTGTTCAGTGCTTTTTTGAGAAGTTTTGTACTATTTATGTTAAGATAGATTACAGTATCAAAATATTCCTTACAATAAGCACTAGTAAGAAAGAAACCAATGGTTTCAGGAAATACTTGATAAGCGTTGTTAACAATTTTCTATAAATGTTTAGTTGGGTGCTTATCTGCTCAGAGAGTACTTCTTGTTCCAAGAAGAGAGCTATGATATTATGTATATTATATATATATGTATATTTATATTATATGTATTAGATATAGATATATATATATATATAGATATATAGATATTTATTTGTGTGTACATATACCTTGTAGCTAGCATGTACCTCAACAACTGGTTGCCATAGTAACTAACAGCACTGAAACAGTTAAGTTGTTGTTTTTAAGAGTTTTTATTTCGGTAACGACAGAGTGCTATTAATAACATTGGGGGCATAAATTATAAGCAACTTAAAAACAATAAATGAATAACTAATAGAGAAACCGTGGGCTTCAATACAAAACAGAAGCAGGTGCCAACTCGTGTAAAAGTTACCAATTGAAGAGTTAGACTAAGTAACACATGGGCAAGAATATTTATGGCAGATCTTTCAGATAGAAACCTGTCTTCATATGATACCGAAAACAAGTGTAATCGACAGACACACAGAGAGGGAACTGATCAAAACCTTATGTCATGCATAAAGATTAAAGCAGCATCAGGAGAAGATTATTGGATTTTTTTAGAATCTATTAAAATTGTAGCGCAAAACTCTGTTGTTTGGAAATACCTTACAATTTTAAGACACCAGGCGATAGCGTATTAAGTATTACTGTACTTTGTACTACGACTCACGCAAAGTCCTATAATCCCTACTACTTTATACAATGCAAGCCATTTTGTTGGCAGTAGGATGTTTTTACTTGAGAGAAGGAGGCAGGAAAAGATTTGTTTATGGGTGTTCAGTTATTAATATAGAGCTGGATTCTCTAAAATTTTGAAGCGACAGAAGTTGAGTTTGAAATGTTAAATAAGTTGTGATATAGCTAGGGGCTTCTTGTTAGTAGTATGAAAGCGAAAACTGATTGAAAAGAGTCTTTTCCAGACAACTTTCTTTCAGTAAAACTCCAGTTCATTTTGGACAACCACTGGAGGAAGATGCGGTACCAGTAAATACTTCACGAATACCTGTCAAAAATCGGAGCAACGGTTTATATATGATGCCCCTTGTAACCAACTTTCTTGGTGTTTTTTTTATCATCTTTTACTGATTATGGACAATCTAATGTTGTAGTAAATAGCTGGATGATGTTTCATTCATTGTTTTTCATTATTTCGGATTGAGTTGTTTATATGACATTCTTGCGGATATTGCAAATTGCGAACCTATAAGCACTATCGTTGACGCTTGTCTTTAGGGGGTTGGCAAAAATTGTGATTGGTTTTTACAGTAACGAATAGAGGTGGGGTTCATTTCCTGAATAGAGTATGAAATCTTTTAAAAAGACATTTTTGTAAGGAAGGGAAGTGGCCAGAAGAATGTACTGATGCATTCATTAAAGGTTCACGCTTAGTCAGGGGAAACAAATATGGAAGCCACGTCTTCGATTACACTAAACGACATAGCGTGCAACTGTCATATATGCAAAAGTTTACACCGTTTCAGAATATCAATGGTGAAGTTATGACAAAATCTTTCATTTTTTCATTGGACAAGAAAGTTTTTTGTGGTAAGAGTGAACAAAATTAGGTTGCTGCAGTTGGTTGTGAAATATTGGCTTCCTTGCTGAAGACCACAAATTCTACAAATACTACTGACTAACTACTAACAACAAACACAAGATCTTGAATAACCAAAGTGTCCCTTGGTTAAGCTTTGGTGGCAGAAGAAGAGAGAAACAAAAACGTACTTAACAATGGGGTTACTTGTCAGCTGAATTTCTTAGTTCGTGTTAAAAGAGTTGTTTTTGTACTAAGAATTAGACATTCATTTCAGTAGTTTTTTAAGCCCTTCAAGCCTAACGCTTTTCAATTTCTGATCGAGGTTTTATGCAATTCCCACAAAAACAACAAATATAATTAATTGACAGTCTGCAAGCGCTGTCTTTTGTTCGTTAACTATTACGAAGGAGATATGCATTGGAGAGTATTATAATAACTAAAACAGTTGTATTTGAAACATGTTATTTATATAGTGAAAAATGTGTTTCTACGCAATTTTCTTGATTAGTGTTCCAGAATTTGAAGGCACTTAAACTCTGCTTTTTGTTAGATCTTTGTGGTTTGATAGTGGGTGATCCCTACATTTGATGTCATCATTTTTAATTGGGGTCATATACTCAAAATTTTAATAGTAAACGAAACAATTTCAAGGTGAGTGAACAGATTAACGGCAAAGACATGTTTCTAGTGGACAATACGCAAGGAGTACTTCCTTAAAAGCATTTGTTTGACTGGAAATAAATATGATTAGAATACATGTGCCCATAATCTCGTTATATGTCGTCACATCGACTTTGACAAGAAAACGATCATAAGAGTAAATGGTGTCTAAGACAAGAGGATAACACTGAAGGGCACAAAGAGCAAGGAGATTATATCGCCGATCTATCTTGGTATTATTGTAAACATTAATGATGCTCCTGAAGAAGGTATTTAATGGAGTTTAGGCAAAGCCAGGGTAACATGCAACTTGATGAAAAAGATTTGAAAATCAAGGAATACTTCAACGAAGATTGGCCTCTTCAGCTCAATCGTGAAATTACTTCTATACAGAGCAGAAAAAAATTAACCACCGGCAAGAGAGAAATGGCAGTTTGGGCTTAAATCGAGAAGTGCCTCAGCAGAATAGTGGGTGTAAATTAGAGTGGCCATGTCTTGAATGAACTGTGGACAACGACTAACCAAACACTACCTATAACGCAACTAAGGATAGAAGATGGATTTGGATAGGGTACACATAAAAGAAAGATGTCATCACAAGGGTAGCGTTACAATGGAACCCTTAGAGCAGGCCTAAAAAGGTGCGACCTCGAAACACCTAGAGAGCACGGTTGAACCAAGAAATGAAAGACAAAAGGAAGAGACCTGGCTAGTGACTATGGAAGAAGCTTAGAGCCGAACAAGATGTATTTTATAATGTTTATTACTGGAAATTTTATGCTTTTTTTATCAGGAAAAGTGGTTTTCTTTGAATTCCGTAATGTACTCGAAATCCTAGAACCATTCCCCATTCTTTTTAAAGTGTGCTATCTGGTATTACGCGAAACGATTTTGCCGAGCACCATTGTGAGAATCCTTTTTTTTGCCGAATACTGCGTTAGGTGCAAAAAGTAATATTTTTGGCAACATAATGACTGGGTGATAAAGATTTTATGAATTTGTACATTGGAATTTTATAGTTAGATCAATTATAAATTGTATATTTTTACCTCTGTGAGAGAAAATCTTGATGCTTGTATTTTAGACAAAAAATATATTAAAATGAGCTGTTTTTTCCTTCCATCCTTATATTTCCCCCTTTACAAGTGAGTTTTATAAATGGTGGATGCGAACGTGTTTTCAGTTTTGACCCATAGTTTTATATCCTACATCAACTATTTTTATTAATTTCTTGATACATTTTTAATGTTAACTTTGGCGAGGTTTACATTTCGGTGTAGCATATTTTAGAGCACTTTTCGTGTAGTCATATTACTTTGGTATTGGACACTTTCCAACAATACTGATCTATTCATTGTTTAATTTTTTGTGTACATTCTCCCCAAAGATATTAGCAAAACACCCCGATTACACGTTGGCCTTTAGTTTAACATTTAAAATCAACAGCTGGCGTACGTAAACAATTTGATTGAAATCTTAAAAAAAAGCCCAAATCTCAGCAGTGTACATATATGATAAAAAATAGCTTCTGAGTATGACTACGGAATTTCTTTGAAGAGTGGTTAAAGATCTAGACATGCTTTGAGTTCAGGAAAGATTTTCTTTGTTAACTTATATTGTTGTTGTTTTTATGCATAGTGAAAAAGTGGTCGGCTAACAGCACATTCATGAAATCTATTTACTTAATCATTTTGTGCTGTATTTTAAATAGTATGTTATTTTCAGCTGATGTTTTGTTGGTTCACAAGTAAACCACGACTTGTAGTAATTTGCAAAATATTTTTGTTCAGTTGTTGTTGGTATGCGCTACGCTTTGGAAGCTTATTTGTGGTCATATTAAGAAATGTCAGGATTAATTTAACGCATGTCAAGGTGCAGAAAAAAACAGAAATGAGAAAAGCTTATTTTATTTTTTCTCCGTACAAGGAAATGTGTAGAAGTATAAGAGTGTAAATCCGACATCATTTTCAAGTCCCCTTTCGTATAAGATTTTAGGGAGAATATCCCACCCCAAATTTAGAGATTATAACAGAGTGTATTGGCTCACTGTCATGTCAACGAGTTAAATTTAATGAAAACAATCCACACAAACGTTCAGAATAAATGCTACTTGAGGATCCTATTATATATAGTTCTGCGGTGGTGGTTAATTTTAATCGTTGCAAGTTTTGAAAGAGGCTTTCCCAGCAACCAAGAAAATATCCGAAAGAAAGATTATATACTATTTGAGCAACTTCTGGTTTTTCCTAGCAGAAATAGATGTTGAAATTTTTTTCGGTTTTTCAAGGATCGCTTGTTGATAAGCACCATTTCAGCACAGATTAACAGAAAAAAACTAAGTATGTACACTACAGTTTGCCCTCAAAAACCGATATTGAAGACTCCAGATTAAAGATATCAAAAGGACTAAAAAATTTAATATTTTGAGTGAAGCTATTGATTTAAACTATTCAGTTTTAACTGGAGTAACTAAATCGATTTGTACTGGCAGCTATAGTTACTTACTACATTAGTTTTAGCCAGTTACTGTCACATGTGGTGTTTGTATGGTACAACTCTTCCTCCAGCAATTAGTCTTTGTTAACCAATGTGATGCTTCTCTTTTGCTGCTTCCTATTTTTTAGTTTATCCATTTATTACAAATCTTTATTTATATATATATACTTGAACAATATTTACAATAAAATCATAAATAACACGGTTGACAGTGTGAATTCTGTGTGTCATGCATGTGGCTTCTTCTCTTTTTTCTTCCTCTTTTTCTTTTTTTCTTCTTCTTCATTTTCTTCTTCTTCCTCCTCTTTATTTTCTTCTTCTACTACTTCTCCCTCTTATTCTTCCTCATCTGTTACCTCTTCTTCCTCTTCTTCCTCTTCTACTACTTCTTCTACTGGTACTACTACTGTTACTAGTACCACACTATATATATATATATATATTTAGTTTTAACGTCATTTTCCCCAGCAATTGTGGCTCAGATCGTGCCCTTCACAGGGACTTTGATTTGGCAGTGAGGAATTTCTTGGCCGGATGCCCTTCCTGACGCCAACCAATGGCTTTTTTTTCTCTTTGTAAAGTTCCAAATTCTCCTTGACAGCTCGGAGAATCGAACCCGAAACTTTTGGTTACTGTGCAGTTGCACTAACCATTAAGCCACGGCTCCTCTATTCACTAATATATATATATATATATGTAATATATATGTATATTACATATATATGGTATATAATATATATATATATATAATGAATAATAAATAATATATATGTGTGTGATTTTTAGAGTGGATGTAGCAGGTTGTAGAAATACAGGAATACCGTGGTAACAAAAAAATATTTATTTTATAATCAAACAATATTACATGGCGAGTTTCTGGATTAAAAGGAAATAGATTTAGGGAGTGGGGTGACAAGATAAAAAAAGCGTGAAGAAACACATAAACACTTACAATTAACAGAAAGGATAACAGAAGTAACCATATGTACATCTGTTTGTATTGCAAAAAATAGAGAATGAAGAGCATGAGAAGTATGCCGGGAACAGAAAGGCACTGGAACGGTTAAATTGTAAATACAAAATAGATCAAGTTTGATCTTTACTCGATTTCGATTTGTCTGGGTTGTTACAGCAAGCAGTTGGAAAGCTGATTGAGAGGACGGTGTGAAGGAGAGGAGGCAAAACTAGTAATTAAACATTGTTAGGAAACTATGAGATTGAAAAAACAGTTTCTGCAAGGAAATAAAAGCATGAAAACGAGATTTTATTTTTAATAGATGTTTAATGATGATGATGATTTTGATAATAATAATAGTAATTATTATTATTATTATTATTATTATAGTGATAATATGGTGTTTTTTCTCTAGCATTGGCCTACAGTGATCTAATTCTTAAGTGGTATAAAAAATACCGTTAGCATAGTGTAACCCAGTTTTTGTCTGTAGCGATAGTTTTTCCAATGAATTTTCAATACAACTTCCATATGCTGTCTAGTCTAGATTCTAGATTTTTTGTTTATGGGTATGCAGCAGGTTCATACATAAAAATTAAATTAACCGTGGCACGAAATATATTTTGATATACTTTAGGAATCTTGATTGCTGTATCTTTACTATTGTATCCGTTTTGTGGCAGTAGTAAGCAGGTCAGTCCTCTGCATAGTTAGCATCCGTGATATTTAGTGCCCTCCGGACATTACGTTTTTGAGAGTATAACCTAGCTCATCTGATTTGTCCACAGAAGGAAACTGTAGCTCCCGTAGGTTATGAAAAAGACTGGCAGAGATGCATAAGTCATTGTTTCTACCCTAAAATCTTGTTCAGAAAGTTTTGCGTAGTCTTCCCCAGTTTAGAGAGCTGGAGCTTAATATGACTTAACAATTTGTATCTGGTTTTGGAGTTTCTACGTGGGAGAATGAGTTTACCTTATGCCTTAACTACGTCCACGTCACCATGGGCATGACGACGTACCTGTTACCTATTCCCAAAACTATAAAACACCGACTCGTTGCCTGACGAGGGCTGTTGGGCCTCACGAGGAAAGGGACTCTAGCCTTGGTTGGCAGTAGCCCTAGTGATGGTGTCACGGAAAGGGAACAAACAGATGATGGGATGAATGAAGAAGAAGCTGAAAACCCACAGAAATGTAGTAAAATTAATGTGCCGAGGGAAAGAGATTTAAATACGGTGGAGAACAATAAGAGTATTGAAAACATGGCAGAGAAGCAGAAATTGCGATATGATAGAAGTAAAACAAGGTTAAAGAAGGACATAGGAAGAGTATGTGTAGCCAGGAGAAAGCTGACTAATTAACAATCAACGACGAAATTGAGAAACGGAATAAGGTGCTCATATTCATCAGAAAAAACCCATCACAGACACGAATAATTTGATCACACAGTAAGTAGCATTTTTGGAGAAAATATGTCGGAAAAAAGCTGAAACAAACTGCAAAGAGAGGAAGTGAGCCGAAGTAATCTTGGTTGGAAGAGGGATACAGGAGAGTATGAAATCACTTTTTTAAGGACATTTCTGTGCTGTACTGAAAAGATAAAGGAAAGCGCAGAAATCAACAGAAGTATATACCATTGAATAAAAAGTGTAGAATTGAACGAAAAGGATTAAAAGTGTTAAAAGAGTAGCTCAAGCACAAATCTCATAGCAAAAAAGGCGAAAATAGTGAGATATGACAAACGAATAAAGCAATACAGGCAAAAAAAGATATTTTACCAGGAAATAAGTAAAACATTTATAAAGCAATGATACCAAATTTCCATGAAAGTCCAAAGTTTTGGCATTAAATTCGGGATAAGTAAATGTAGCACGATGTCGAATTGCTACAAAAGTTGAACCAAAGACTTGTTAGCCCACAACAGACGCAGATAAAAATTACGGTCAGAGAGTTGTAAAGGGAATCAGCAAAAGGACGAGCAGTTGGAAGTCTCCAAGACCGGATGGGATTAAAGGGTATTGGATCAAGCTATTTAGTGAATGTCACACAAAAATAGCTCAACACCTCAATACCTTACTTAAACCAAGAAGTGCGGGTGTGGCTGACAAAGGTAAGGACAGTTTTATGCCCAAAAGACGTCCAGAAAAGGGACCAAGTAGAAAATTTTAGGCCATTATTACTGGCACTTCGTTTACAACTGCCTAGATGGTCCTGTTGTTGAATGCCATTTGGAACGTATGTTTTGGCAGCCAACACAACCTCAAAGCTGCAACGCATTGTATTAAGGTATAGTACCCCGTAAAAGCGAGAAACCGAAATTTATATATATTTTTTTATTTTAAGTTGTTTAATGCTTTTGGCATTAATTGGACGAACAAGACAGCCCAGGAGCTACTCAAGGCCACTAAAGACCGGAAGGTGTGGAAGTCCATGATCGTCCATGTCCTCGCGGGATATGACACTTAATGATGATGAATGCTTTTGGCAAAAGGTTTCGCCAGCTTCCTTCATACTTGACGCAATGAAAGTGATGGATAACCGTGGGAGAATTGTAGAAAATAGAGTTGAAATTCTATCGGTAAAGCTGGTATTTTGGAAGATGGCGTTTTGTGATGATGGTGGCAATTTTAAAACCCCTACTGAACAGGTAGATGCCCAATCAATAACTTTGGCTTAAAGTCACTATTCCTGTAATACTTACTGCAAATAGCACCATTTAGATGATGTTAAAATAAATAGGTGCTCATGAAGAGGAAGCAAAAGAGCGTAAAGAACACAATTGATCCGAACTACATGCGGTTGGCCATACAGTTTATCTTTGCGCAACTTAGCAAACTGAAATAAGGCACCTGTTTTATTCTGGAAAGTGTGTAATATCGGGCATCGAAGACATATGTCTTCTAATAGGAAAATGTTTAGCATATGAAACCCGGATAATTGTTTTAACCTTATATTAAACACTTGTTTTTTTAAAAATTTAAATAATCGAGATATTCTGTGAAGGTGAAGGTTGGTTATCTCAAACTGATTTATCTTGTTATCTTGTACAAACGTGTTTTAAGGACTGTTTTTAAAAATCCGTCTTGCCAGTCATGGGAATTTCAACAAATTTTCATTGTACAAAAGTAACTATCACTGTCTTAATTTTTTTTCCTAGTGGGAATATAGCCATTGATATCGTAAACATCCCAGCGTCTATTGAGGTTGCAGGTAGCTGCTAGTGACTGAGCTACAAAGCGAACTATTTACCCACAAGATAACGATGACCTTTTTCTTATTGCAATTGTGATTTTTAAAATGCAACTGTGCCCATAGCGGGTTTTTTATGTGACCTGTTGTGTTGTTACCATTGTCATTGAGTAGATTACTCTTGGTAACTATAGTTAGTTACTCCATTATTTTTTTTTTGTCAACGTGTGAAATATTTTTGTAGTAAACCTGGCCTGAGATATGCTTAATAGTTAACCACAATTATGCGACACAATTATGCGACAGAAGTGTTGCCGTTTAGCTTTTTGTAACTTTCTGTTTTGTTGTTCATCAGGCTTAACCTTTAAAGCAACCTTTGATTTTTCCCTACAAGACATTCTCAAGTTAAAGCCATATACAGTTTGTTAACGGCATAGACATGGGTATTTGTACAACGGAAATATGTTAATCAGAAGGCGGAACCAGTAGCATTGAACTATTTCGCATACTGTACTTTTACTATTCATCCGCGTATTTCTGATCATTTACCGACCCAATAGTCAAGTGAATTAGGAATTGATTTTTGAGGTGATACAGAGAAAGCTAATACTAATTAGTCCTTTTTTCCTTAATCGTTTCGAAACAATTTCCACTTTCTATAGTGATTCAGTTTTGTAGACGCATCATATGTATGGTATTTTAAGTAATATAAGTGAGTGAAATAAGCATTACTATTCCACACCAGAGCTTAATATTCAAAACGCATTATGTAGATAGAACATGCAGACATCTCTGAATGTATTGAGTTTCTGTAAGTTCCAGACGTCTTTCCATTGTTTAAGTCTTTTTAAGCCTGAGTCTGTTTAAGCCAAGTAGATTACCTGTCTGCAAGTCGGTATAAATATATATTTGACTGCACCCCAAATATGTGACCCCACTCAATATGTAATGTAACATAATGTCATTATTTCCGGCTTGATAATGATGTTTTTTTGAAATTAGTCCCTGCAGAAAGGACCAAGTAACAACTAACGCACGTGCAGTTGCTTAGTAAAGCTAAGGAACACTTAACGTTGTGGTGTTATGGTTGTATGCAAATATTTGTTAGCATGGTGCTGAAATTAGGGATGAAATTATCAGATGTCTGAAAGCCCCATATAGGTTTTTACTCCACGAAAAAAGGTGCCAAGCTTTCCGGCTTCCTGAAAATTAAGACTCTGAAGAGTTTTAATTTCTAAGAAGCTAAGAATTGTCGTGACGCCGGAATATCTGAAAGCTTCTTTGCGCTACACCTTTTGGGCGATGTAAGTGCTTGACGCTATATGACATTGTACTTTTCGGACCCCTTTGAGAGTTAATGTATACAGTATGCTATTCCAATGACCTTAATCACTTTATATTTATTCATGTGGCGCTCAAACTTCCTTTCTGAAAGCATTCAGATCACAACCAATATCTTAAATAGGATACCAAAATTTTGCATGCTCGAATCATTAAGTCACGTGTTTACTGTACACCTGCGGTTAGCCAGGATCAGATTAATGAGAATTCCACGCTTGTTTGATGCCAGTTTTAGATTTCTTATTTGGATTTTTCGATCCAATTCTAAATGATTTAAAACAAAAATAATTGTTTTTATATATACTACCTTTTGATTAGCCAACGTTGTTCCATTCTTTTCTTATGGTCAATCTATTGAATTCCGCATTTAGTAACGACAAGTTTTAATGTTAACATGGATTTTACTTTCCTTAATTTTTATTTTTAAGTTGGTTCTTTATTCTGTTTGTGAAAAGCCAAAGCAACATGATAGTGATCGTTGTAAATAGAAGCCGAGTAGCTGTTGCTTTGTTAATGTACCGGGACGAAGAAAATCCTGCTTGATTTCTCCTGTGGTTCACGATATATTTTAAGCTTTTGTTGATGGCAGGCAGACATTAAGCTAACAAGATTTTCGCTGCACCTATAGTTTGTTATTAAAGGCTAGAGGACAGATGTTAGAACGGAACTTAAGAAAGGGGATGGAGAATATTTTGGCAGTGACTGTGACCGCTAGATCATTACATGCCCATATAGCAACAAGAGCGATAATTTTACTCGACTAAATAGGAGCGATGTGGACAGGGCCTACAGGAATCCCTTTGCAAGACGTTAGTTTGTTGGGGCGAGGCAGTTAGGGCCAGAAGAGGGAAAATTTAGTCAATGGGTTGTACCACTTAAAACATGGCGAATATCAAAAGCAGGAATGGCAACCAGTCTAAAAAACTGAAACGTTCCTTCCTCTTTGATTTAATTGGTACAGACTGAACTTTCTTACGTTATAGTCGTTTCAATAGGTATTATCTTAAGAAGTGTTCAAATGAACTTTCCTTGCTGGTACCACTTAATTTTTTTTGCATTTCTTTTGACTTGTTTCTCGCGTTCTTGACATCCGTATGTAATTTTTACTCCACGCTAAAAATGACTTAAAAGCTTTAAGGCTTAGGTTAACTGTAATATTTTGGCCGAACCTTTTCCAAAGCTCAAGACACTTTGTTGCTTTTTGAGAATTCTTGGCTTTATTAACTCAGTGCGAGCCATAGATATAGGATAATTATCATGTCGTCAGTCGCAAGCTTTTTTTGAGCTGCGTTTTGGTAAATACTTCTCCATCGTCAGGCGTGACAATCAGAGACGTCTCTCTCCAATTGTAGCTCAGAAAAAGCATAAAACCGAGGAGATGATAAATACCCTACATCATGTGAGTCTGTTTTAGCCTTATATGCTTAGTTGCACTGCCAATGATGATTCATCGTACTTCGCAAGTGAGATCTGTGTGAAGGGGAGTCATTGCTGTAATGTCGCTCTTTGACCAGTACAAATTGGGGACGCCTATTTGTTCAAGAAAATATTTTCATTTTAGTTCTAAGCCAGTCAGACGTGCTGCTTTTATTAATAGTTGATTGAACTTACACGTAGTTTCGCTTGTTTCTAGGTTTTCCAGCAAAGCTCCACTTCAAGGCAAGCAGAGGCCAAGACAAACGAAAGAAGGACAATCCAATTTAGCTTTATATAAACGGGGGCCGCATTTACCTCAGCCACGAGCTGCCGTAAGCAGTGGAAAGGTACCTAATCTACACAACCATTCCCCTTACTCAAGGGAAAACGAGACATCGAATAGGTCTTCGCCAAAGAAACGGAATGCATTCTCATTTTCTGCTAGCACAGCCAGTCAAAAAGATAATGAGAAGAACGATATGTTTTCTGGTGACAGCAGTACTCGAAAGTATAATATCCCATCAAGGTCTGCGCGGCCAAAGTCTCACATCGAATCGACTACTGAAAAGAAACCGATCGGTTGTCCAGCCCCTGGCAAATTGTCAAAAGTAGGTTCCGTGTCACTCCAAAATCTAACATCCTATCCACGAGGGAAAGGAACCGCCCCCATAAATCCGGAGTTGTCGAAGATAAATTCGAGTAAATCAATGCAAAATTTGTCCCCGAATTGTTCAAGAGAAAGGAAATGCCCTGTGAGGGCTGGATGTAATGAGCGTAAAAAATGCGTTAGCGGAGAAGGGTATTCCCTGAAAGGGTCTGAAGGGCGTTTTGCTGGAAGTAATTTAACCCAACCTAAACATTACAACAAGGACGGTGTGGTTGATCAGCAGAAAAGTCTGTCGTCCGCTCATGCCTCCAATGAGCTGGAAAGGTCTGGGTTACGAAAACCAACTACATTACGAATACCTGTAGCCAGGCCACCAGGAAAACCTTCCATACACCCCAGGGCAAATAATATGAAAACGGAATCGTCGTATCACAAAGAAACAAACTGTATCGATAACTTTACTAGCGCTGAAGAAGAAAGATCCTCGAAAATTACTACATGTTCTAACAACGAAAATTCTAGTAAAGGGGTAATAGGGGGTGTTCCAGGTGAACACTTATCTTTGACATGCGGCTTAACCAATTCAAAGTTTAGTAACGAAATTTCTAACGGCGAATTAGTATCAGAAATAGCACCACCTCTTCAGTCAACCCCTTTAAGAAAGGAATTGGGAGAAAAACATCCGTTTAAATTAGAGGGCGATGCGAAAGACAGGAAGCCATTTACAGTTCCTCTTAGTCCAATGAAATCAGTGCCACTTGAGACAGAGGCTCAAGATGTAGATGCAGAATTAGCCAAGAAAACAACGTCAATTCGAGTGCCCGAGGAAAACAAAAAATTGATCAAGAAAGACTTACAGCGGACTTTCGATATTGATGATACAAAAAATCTCATTGAACATGACGAAAAGGAATACGTTTCTGATAGTTGTGGTATAGTTACTGATGACCCAAAAGGTGGTAACACAACCTTTACAAAAGATATAAATGCGGGGACTGCTGGACTGTATCAAATCGTGTATGGCCTTTTGGATGAAGAACTCGAAAACCCAAAGCCACTTAACAGTACTTACTGTCGTAACAGTGAAAACCAGTATCCGTCAGAAAACAGAGATAATGATAATAAATGTTTGGAAACCAGTGAATTGTTTTTGAATAAAGAAACTGGAAATATATCAGATTTATGTAATTTTGAAGGGTCAGAATTAAATTTAACAAATAAGGATATTAACCATTGCAACTTTAACCTTTACGACGTTTCCCCTCCACATTCTGGAGTTTCAGGGATTTCGATGATACACGATACCGGTGATCATAGTGCTTTAAAGGAAAATATTAGTAGTTTTTCTTCAATAAGTATTGATGCCCATAAGGAGGTACCTTATAATCACACGGATGAGAAAGAAAAAATAACGGACTCAGATTTATTTGACCAGAGTAGAGAAGTCGGGTCAATTCATTCACGAGCTACCCCAGGTGGTGAAAAAGCAGACGAATCATTTGGGGATGGTTTTGATATAGTAGATTTCCCTCAGGTTGAGGACTCTGGCCACGACGAAGAATTGGTGGGTATCTTAAACAACGCTGCAAGTAGCGAGCCGTCGACAGCTAATGCCCATGCCTTAGGGAGTAGTGAAGGTCAGGTTATTGCGACATCTGACTCACCGTTTGAAGAAATAGAGGGTGAAGAAGCAGGGGTAAGAGGGAACCAAGAGGAATCTAAGTCAGTGGACATTCCTTCACCTTCCCACAATGAAGACGTTACTTCGTTGCATGACAGTGTTGATACTTCAAAGCCAGACCCTGTCCTGTCTGACATTGTTGAAAACAATATTACTGAAAAGCAGAAATGTTTAACTTTACCCCTCGCCAGAAGCCGGAGTAAAAGTCAAAAAGGTTTTTATGGACATTCGCCGTTATTTCGACCAGATGATATTACACACAACGGAAGGATTTTTGATACACTTGTTCTTAAGCCACCAAACAGAAGTCTTTGCCTCCTAGAAGACGATGCCGGGAATGTTACTCTTGATAAATGGTCCTATATACAGCTGCAGCATGATATAAAAGCAATGAAGACAGCTCTGTTAAAACTGAAGAGAAATTTACAAGAGGTTTGGAGTATTTTCATTTTTACAGTTGGTAAATTTTAAGCCATGTCATTTTTTTCAAATCAGTTAATGTTACATGCACTCTTATTGAGGATCAACATTAACCCTACACTTTTAAGACCCGCAACAGTATTCACATACCATTTGACCGTGTGCCGTTATTTTGTTTGCAACAAGTCCTATTTTATGACACTTTTGTGTTTATTGTTTATTGGTGAACCAAACCCATTTGTTGTCTCTAATCAAGACAAGCCCTCGGTAGGTCGGGCACCTTTCGAAGGGGTTAATATTCGGCTCATGTTTTAAAGAATGCCCGCTGCTTGGTTCCGTTTTAGTACAAAAAGGCCAATTAGAAGTGAGGTTTTTTTAGCTCTGTTTTTCCCTCAAATGAAAAAGTCCACCCAAGCTTGTTCGATAGCCTTTTTACCAATGTAACGTGAAAAATATGAAAAAGTTGGAAGACCATGATGTCCAATCCTCTGAAAGGACAGGGCAAGTAGAAGAAAAGAAAGTCAAGAAAAATATATTGGTGTCATGACGTCACTTCATTCGACACATCACTTTCTGTTTCCAATTTCTCAGCATGGAGGTCTACCATAGGAAAATGAACTTTAGGTTAAAGGTGCTTGTTTTATCACTAGATGGTGTGCAACCGCTCGATAATAATTGACATGAAAAGAAAAAGTGTAAAATCCTTCCTTTCAAGTGAAAATAGACATTTATTATGTAGATGAGTTAATATTTTCCAGGAAAAAGTATCTGAAAGGTGTTAAATTACGAATTCTAAATAATTGGCAGCTATAAAACCATCGCATCCCCCCATATTTTAAAACGCAAATGATGTTTTTAATACTTCCTAATTTATTGATAATTTCTATTGACCAGCTATTCTAAACTAACCATTATTTTCCAGAGTTTTAATCTGTGATATAATAACATATTCTTTCAGATGAAATGGAGGAAATCGCAAATTGAGAGCTGAAGCCTTTAGAAAAATCATCATTGTACACATATTTTTAAGTCGTATTGAAGACATTGAAAGGAGAACGGTGACAACTAAATGTTCTTTTGGTATCTTTCTCGATGTTTACTGTACCCCTAATACATTCTTGCCAAATTTTTAAAAGCCAAACGAACAGCAGAGAGAAATTCCAGAATTGAGACCACAGTGTGAAAGAATTTTTGTCTAAAAATTCAAGAATTGATGTGATGACTGCAGAAAGGCAGCTAAATTTTTGAGTATTTTGTTAAGTAGAACAAGAGCCTGAAGTACCAAATTACTTGCCACTTGCTTCAAAATTACTGGCTCAGAGAAATAGGAATTATTTCAACTCCTAACGAAAATGTCTTCCCAAAGAGCTTGTAACCGTAATAACTGTATTCTATAAAAGTGATGATCCTCACTTTCTGCATTCTGTACAAATGATCATAAAAGTCAAATGCCTTATGAGAAGCATTGTGTTTCTGTGAATGTTGGTGGAGAAATTTGCGTGAGGAAAAACTGAGGTTCAAGGGAATTTGGTTTTGTGCAGTTTGAAGAACCATTTAGGGACAGGACCAGTGCTGATATTTGATTTTCAAAATTTGCTATGTTATGCCCAAGACATAGTGTTGGCACATGTAGTGCCTGTGTGTTTGTGTTTGTGTGTGTGTTTGTGTTTGTTTTCATCATTCATCAGAATATGAATCTTATCCTTGCATGTTCAAAAATATCGTTTACCAGATTTCCCAGCGTTGATTTTTTACGATTATCATATAAAAGTTGGGAATTACCACTTGCTTGCAGGATTAATTTGCAACACAGCATAAACAAAATGTTACTTTGAAAGATGTGATTGATGTGGTGAGAAAAACTGGTTTGAGACAGTGCTGATGGAAATGTTAGATCCTTAAATGTAAATCAGGTTATATAAATCTGGTGGAAGTTGGCATGTGTAATCTGGAAACGGTTTTTATGTGTGCACCTACTTTGACTGGCCAGAAAGGATTTTGAAATATTATGCATCCACATAGTGCTTGTCAGTTGACCAATAAAATTTTTTTTTTTGCTTCGTGAAACGATGTAATTTCATGAATTTTGCAATTTTACACAATACCTATCCCCAGGCCATACGATAGCATAGTATTCCTTGGTAAGAGAGGATCCCATGAAAACTATGTAAATGAAAACCATGTCACTGGATAACGCCAATCAATACACGATGATTTATGACCTATCTGAGCACATCGCTGCGTCATAAATCCGCAGCCTGCCATGTTGTAATTCTTTATTGTTTGATTACTGAGCCGAATGTTACCTGATACGAACTGGCTGTTTGACCTCTGTATTTAAAACAACAGCTCTGTTATCACCAGAGTCGTTTACTGTAATACTGAAGTGAGCTAAAAAGCCAGAGACCTAGGTTGATTAAAAAGATTCATGGCAGCTAGTCACGTGATGTGCAGTTTTATTTACCCTGATGACACAATGTTTACTGCCGGACTGAAGACAAGAAATCCAGGACACAGCAGCAGAGTAAAGACAATTGATAATTACGTTTGTGCTGATTTCTTGATTTTTTTATTTATTTTGTTTTTTTATTTGTTTATTTGATTTGATTTATTTATTTCATTTTATTTATTTATTTCATTTTATTTATTTATTTATTTGTTTATTTATACTTTATGTATTACGCGGGAAAAGTAGTAGTAGTACTACTACTACTTCTACTACGAATATACATTATTTACATTCACACAATGCAGCTGTTATTAATGCTTGGTGTGATGAAGGCATTGTCAGTTAAAGCAGTGAGAAACTTTAACTTAAAGTGAAAAATTTTGAAATGAATGAACAAAATTCTAAAAACAAGGCTAGTCACAAGATCGTGGAACGTCGTCAAGCTGATAAAATTGGAAAATTGGGTCAAAACCCTTGAAAACAAAGTAATCTGAAACTCAAAAATAACATAAATCTAAAGATCACAAGGTCACTAAAACTTAGATGAAATAGATTCAAGACTCCAGTGGGAATAAAACAGTGGGATTATTGTAAAGCAGAGATTAAATTTTAAGGATACAGCAGTATGTCATGAACTTTGCTAAAGGAAACCATAGAGAACCAGAAACGACCGTAAAAGGACCTTGGAATTGAGAATGAAAAGAGCTGGTGGTTCAGAAAATTTATCTTGCAAGAAAAAAATCGTGTTGGACAGAAGCCTGTGGATAAAAACAGTAGTTTAGCTGATGCATTCGGCACGACTTACTAGTTTTGACCATGCTTGTTTTAATAAAACCCGAGAAAATGAAGGTGGTCACCCATATTTAGGGTCTGTTGGCTGGTTTCAGTAGCAAGCTAGTGGTGGGTTCGTCATTAGGCGTAGGACCTCAGACCCGTTACGTATGTCGGGTAGTAAGGTTACCATACCATTAAACTGCAGTGGCCAACTAACTTAAATAAATTGCCCTTGTCGTTCTTTTGGTTGGATTTGTTTGGCAAAATACGAATTTTGTGCAGTTTCAGGAGGTGGTCTTTTTTTATTTTCATTTTTTAACTCTGCTGTTGCCTGCATGTGGCAATGGCACTTAAATCAGGATGTCGCTGGCATGGACGGTCTTTGCAAAGGCATAGCATTAAACTGGGTTAATGTGGAAAGAGTGCGCCCCCAAAAGTTCCATTTTTTCACGGACTCTTAACCATTCTACTAATGATTGGTATTATTGTTATTTTTATCACTATTATTACTATTTAGTAACAGTTATAATAGTAATAATATAATAATAATAATATTATTATTATCATCATCATCATCATCATCATCATCATCATCATAAAATCATCATCGTCGTCGTCATCTTCATTGGTATTTTTAATTATATTNGTTCCATTTTTTCACGGACTCTTAACCATTCTACTAATGATTGGTATTATTGTTATTTTTATCACTATTATTACTATTTAGTAACAGTTATAATAGTAATAATATAATAATAATAATATTATTATTATCATCATCATCATCATCATCATCATCATCATCATAAAATCATCATCGTCGTCGTCATCTTCATTGGTATTTTTAATTATATTACCGTCATTGTCACATTTGTTCAATAAAGTAATCCAGCTCGTAGATTACCGGAACCTAGATTGCATACAGCCTCGTTTGAATTCAACTCTCCTCGTCAACTATAGCCATTTCAAGAAGAAAAGATATTTTATGCAAAATACAGCGCTTGGCCATTATCGACTGTCCAAAATTTTTGTTTACCCCCTCGCCAAATACAACAACTGTTTTCGATATATTTTAATGCACGTACTTTGTTTGTTTTTAGGTTGATGTCCTTTCACCCCTTGTCAGAAACAGTAGTAACGGACCACACAAATTCATACCTCATTATTCATCCGATGCAGAGTTTTTGCCTGCGATGGTGAGTGGAATATTTGGTCGTCAAAAGAACGGCTATAGAATAGTTATAGACCACAAATCGGACTAAGCAGGAAAACTACCGTGTTTCTTGTTTCTCCTTAAATAATAAAAAATATTCTGTTAGCCAATTTACGAGTACTGGCCTGGTTGCTACAAAAAAGAAACTAGACTATCTTTTAGTTTTGAGATGGTGTTTTGTTCCTTTCTTTCAGTCATAACAACTGTTTCCATTCTCATTAGCCTTTCATCATCATCATTGTCGCGGTCGGTAGGTCGATTTTGTGTAGGGCCCTCTGCAAATTTCGCTGGTTATGGAGGTCGTCAGTGTGCACTTACTTTCAAACTCTACAAGTCTGCTACACCATTCTTTTCTTCAATCCTTGTGTTGTTTATTTTATACCAATCATCACCACCTCTTGAAAGATCTGTAACATTACGTCCAGTATGTGCTTGATGCTTTGCCGAGCACAAGATTTTGCATCGGATACTCTGACACTTAGGAAGACACAACATACCCAACCAATTATGTATTTGGAATCTGAGAATCATTTGCCAGGCCATTGTTATAAGGAAATGCCCATTTACTGTTTGCCTGGTTTCCAAGACTTCATTGTTTAATGTGGTTCTTCTTGTTTTCTTAAAATATATTTAAACAAGGTTTAGCGTACTACATTCACATAGGTTCAAGTATTCAATACATGAAAATATTTACAAATTAGTTCATTTACTCGATATTTACAAGAGTTTAAGGTTCAGTACAAGTTTTAAGTTATTCATAATAGAGTCGACTTGACGACAGATTGTTTACGGTGTTGTCACTTGTGGCAGTCATTATATTCTTACAAGCATTATCTCATAATTTTCTATCTGTGAAATGATGTTGAGCTACGATTGTATAGAAAGTATTGGACAGCTATATGGTGTGTGTAATAATAGGATTTATAGAACCAACCATGTTAAAAGCTGAGAATGTGACAAGATCCATTAAAATCTCTTTAAGTTGCCATGTACACAGTATGTCAACGAAAAACTTTTAAAGATTATCATTTATGTTTTTTCTTAGGCTTCACCGTATTGATCTAGTTAGAAATTTGGCTCAGATACAAGGATGTATGTATGTATTTATTCGCCACTAACAAAAAAAATACAAATGTTCAAAGGTAAATGGTAAAAACCTAATACATGATGTTATCCAAAATAGTTAAAAAATAAGACTAAACAGAAACAAAAAAGAACGAACCNTCTATCTGTGAAATGATGTTGAGCTACGATTGTATAGAAAGTATTGGACAGCTATATGGTGTGTGTAATAATAGGATTTATAGAACCAACCATGTTAAAAGCTGAGAATGTGACAAGATCCATTAAAATCTCTTTAAGTTGCCATGTACACAGTATGTCAACGAAAAACTTTTAAAGATTATCATTTATGTTTTTTCTTAGGCTTCACCGTATTGATCTAGTTAGAAATTTGGCTCAGATACAAGGATGGAATAGGTTTCCAGTAGCAATTGAGTCATTGCTTCAGTATGTCTGTATATATTCATGGTAACAACATTTTCCCTGATTGATAACAAGGCATTAACTCAAAAATCAACTAAGGCTAATTGCTTCCAAAGTTCTAAGTCAAATGGTACTCAGTTTCTAATGAAAGTTGCTTCTTTTCTGCGTTGCATTAATGTATCGTTGGTTTTCCAATGCAAACGCAGAACAGTATATTGTTTATCCAGGATATATGTATGCATATTGCTAATGACGTTATAGTTTTCTAGTTTATATCATGTTACAGTTTGCTTTAGACATTGAAAGAGAAGCTTCTTATTTTGTTTAGAACATTTAGTTCCACTATAGTTTTTTGTTATTGATTGCCATGATAATCCAATACACGAACATTTCTACTCCAGAAACTTTACACAGATTTTTTTGTCACATAAAATCAAGGAGCTTTCTTTTTGTAGCATGTGGTTAAAGAAGTGCCCAAAAATGAAATGTGCTTTTAGAGCTTAACATGTCGAAATACGGAAAAAAACCTGTATGAAGCTTCTTCGTGTATGCTTGTTATCACGTCTTCAGATTAAACTGTGTATATATATGATACATGTGTACATATAGCCCCACATACAGAAAATGGAAATAAGGACTTTTCTTTGTTTTTAATCTTCACATGCAAGTTAATTCTGCCACAATGTATTATATGGATTTTTTTTTCAGAGACCAAAAGCATTTTCCGATGCGCTTCATGGTCAAGCCTTGGCTACCCGACTTCGTCTTGCGCAAAAATCGACTCCAATTGAAGATGTACAAAATGACGCTGTTACTTCCCTGTGTTCAGAGATACATAAGTTTGATATTACGAATGGAAAAGAGAAAATTGCTGAACAAATTAAAGCGTTACAAAAAGTAAGTGGCTTTTGTTTTGAAAAATTTACTTATATAGCCTTAATACGAAAGACGTTGTGCTATTTTGTGACAAGAAAAAAGCCATTAAAATATTTAGTAAGAAAAGCTTATGGGAGTGAAACTTGTAACTCTCGACCCCCTACTCCAACTCAAATTTTACACACTTATATTAATACATACTATTACTTTCTTAACTCTCAAAAAGAAATTTTGAGGGTTTTTATTGTTTGTTTGTTTTTTATTGTTGTTTTTACATATTTCACTCGAAGCTAGGCTAGAACCTTTTTATTGTAAAGAGTTATTTTTCTTATTAGATTTTTTTGTTACTAAATCTCGGTCACTACATCCTAAAGATATATTTTTTTTAGTTTTAACGTCATTTTCCCCCAGCAATTGGGGCCCTTTAGAGGGACTGGGATTTGGCATTTTCTTGGCCGGATGCTTTTCCTGACGCCAACCAATGGCTTTTTTTTCATTGCAAAGTTCCAAATTCTCCTCGACAGCCTGGGAATCGAACCCGGAACTCCTAGTTACTATGCAGTTGCACTAACCATTAAGCCACGGCTCCTCCACATCCTTAAGAATATGAAATAATGCATATGCACAGTGGCGTTGGTGCAAAAAATTGCGCGTGGAATGATGAATATGATATTAAATGTCTGGTGGCGTTATGTCACTTGTAGTGCCCTCTTAAGCCCCTGCCAAATTTTTACACGAAAATATGTAGTCATTCTCGAGAAATCCGCCCTTAAATGCACACACCTTAGTTATGATATAAATATACCCATTAAATACCCAACTATGAGTAACAACTATGAACAAAGAATTAATATGTTTTGGTTTTAAATGACACGTACGAAAATTAGGTGTCAGTATTCTGAAATAAAATCGATCTTCATAAAGGTTTAACACCGGAAAGAATATAAAGCTCTCTCAATAAATATATTATCTTTGCCCGTATATGATGCATTCTGGCGTTAGTTAAATCTGTAAATTATTGCCCCTAGAGCAAATTAAGAGTTTGTACTTTTGGAAAAGTTTGACTTGATGTTTCTGTAAGCATCACGTTTTTTAGAGCGTTTAGCAAACTTTTCTGCTAAAAGATGCAGACATAAGAAAGATAGTGGGTAGATTTGAATATAATACTACATTTGATTTACTCATTCGTATGTAGGCCACTTCCCATGAAATCCTCATCCAGATGCTGATATTTTTTTCAGTACCTCCGTGCACTTTGAATTTTGTGAATTCTTGCGGTTTTATGATAGCTGACGTAATTGATAAGACTTAAAACACTGAGTAGTCATGTGACATAACATCGAGCATGCTTTTGAAACATACATATTGTAGAAGTATGCATATTTGCTAGCGTTCATCAAGTGACTCTAACATTGGAATGGTATTGTTCATTTGTTTTATTTGTGTTGTCGCTGATTGATAATCGTGACAATTACTGAAAAGAATGTATTTCACTGCTTTCGTGACTTTTAATTTATCAAGCAGAAGAGAAGTCCCTTTGACTGTGAATAAATCAGACATCTATTCATTCGGAATGGTACACAAATGTGATCTCAGAAATTAGTAATTGCACAGAAACATTGTGGAAGAAATAGAATATTAAAAATTAAACAGACATTGCGTGACAACGGACGAAGAAGCATGAAGGAAATACAAAAACGTATCGAGAACAAACTGAAATTTATGCCTTCCCCTCAGGTGCCATGTCCTTCCAGAACGTCGGTGGTCATGCTTCTCCGCAGAGACCTGTCCCTTGCTATCCGCGGCATCTCTATTTCACTTTTCCCAGTTGATATGCTTTTCATGAATGTTAGCCGTCTACGTCCTCTGCCTCTTCTTCCACATATCCTGCCTGTAAGAGCCAAGTCCTTTAGTCCTTCCTTTCTGATCACATGTCCTAGGAAGGACAGCTGCCTTCTGATGGTTTTTAGAAGCTTCATGCTGTAACCTGCTCGTTTCAAAACTGCGTCGTTGGTTACGTGGTCAGTCCAAGAAACTCGCAACATTCTTCGTAAAAACCACATCTCAGCAGCATTTATCCAACTTTTCATTTCTTTATTCACTGTCCAGCTTTCACACCCATATGTCAAAACAGGAAAAGTGTAGCAGTTTCAACTTCAACTTTGTGTCCATTGAGATATTTCTACTCTTCAGAATACCAAACATGTGTTTAAAAGCCTCCTTTGCAATCGCTATCCTTCTTTTTAGTTCAACGCCGCTTCTACCATCTGAACTTAATATACCTCCAAGGTAGTTGAATCTGTTGACCTGCTGTATCTGCACACCGTCAACTTTCAAATCACACTTAACCTGTTCTTTCTTTTTGCTGGCTCTTATTCAGAACGTTTCCCCCCGATTTTTAGTCCCTACTTTGCTCTTCCTTCACGCACAATATTAAGAATTTCTTGAAGCGCTTCGGTGAGTCTGCGATAATTGTGGTGTCATCGGTGTATCTGATGTTGTTTACATTGTGCCTTTCAACAACAAAACCTTTCATGTCATCAGTGCTTCTCGTGATATGCTTACTATACAAAATGAGTAGGTCTGGTGATAGAACACAACCTTGGCGTACTCCTCTTTTTTAGGCTGTTGTATTTTCCAATCTCATTCTGGACTCTTACGCCTGCTGTTTGTTCCCAGTACAAATTCCTCAATACTCTTACGTCTTTTCCGACAATATCTAGTGATTGGAGCATGTATAGCAATGTCTCATATTTCACTTTATCAAAAGCTTTGCTTTAGTCAGTGAAACAGAGATAGAGGTCTTGCTGCATCTCAATGGCTCTTTCGGACAGCATTCGCATGATGAAAATTGCGTTCTGTGTACCGGAGTCTTTGAGAAAACCAAATTTATGCCGCGCAAGTTGAAAGGAATATCGAAGCTATTGAAATCAGGAGACTTGGCCTAGAAAAATATTAAAGTTATGGAACAATGACAGGCCCATTGTTCGATCTGGAAGAAAAAAAGGCGAAAAAGCTCAAACGCAGTGAACAGTGACTTTAGTGAAATCAAAGAATGGGGCTTACAAATGGGGGGAAAAGTTGAGAAATACCAAACCTGTATATGTGAAATCGGGAAACATATGCAAGAATATAAAGAAGAGAAGCAGCCGTAAAAAGAGGCTCGGAGATGACGAATACCAGCGTCAGAAAGAAGATCAAGCGGAAGAGCTGAAGATCAAAAAAGTCAAAGCCATAGCTGGAGGATGGATACAAGGTACAGTTACCCAACTTGTTATTACACCTTACAACAGTAAAGGTATTCATATCGCAAAAAAATGATTCAGCCAAATTTGAACCTTCATATCAGTGAACTACTATTAATTCCAGAGATATATGGACGTGCGAAAAATATTCTAAAGGACCAACGCGGTAAACGAAACGAAATTCTTTATGCACATATGCTGAAAATACTTCAGTTACCATTAGTCGATGGATTTAGCCCTAAGAAAGTTTACGATTTCTACGAAATATTTTCTCCAGTGTACAGTGCTTAATTCAATGGAACGATTGAAAGAAGTTATTGGGAGTGCCTGTGTGAACGTAGAGAAATTGCCACAAGCGGACCAAATGATTGATGCTGGACAATGATTGAAAAGAGTAGTAAGTCAGTTACCAAGTCAGGTCATTGAAGCAGTGGACAGAACGTAACCGACCAACTGAACAAAAATACTAAATTGATACATACGACAATATAAGAGATCCTCTTCTCCAGACTCGACAAAGCGTTGGAACCAAACTGGTTGCCTTTGCTGTCAGGTTACTACTCACAAAGCTGCCAAATATCATATGATAAAAGACATAACGGTAACGCCCAAGACTTTGACACACACCGAAGAAACACGAATCCTTGAAGAAGATCCCAGTGCCAGAGAAGGAGGTTTACCAAAGAGAGGTAAATACATTGAGAGATAAAAAGAAAATGCGTTGAGCAGGTTGAGAAATAAGTGACTGAAAGCACTTTGTAAACGTCATAATATGAAAACTAAGAAGGAGAGTCGTCCATAGTCATTTGGAGATGTAGTTGTTATCAAAGGAGATAAAAGAAAAATATTTGATTTGATTTTAGGAAAGGACCGAAAATCAAATGGTGCTGAAATTAAATGTGAAAAAGTGCGTCTAGAACGAGCCATTCAGCATCTGTACAAGATAGAACTGCAATCTGATTCAAACTTCTAAGAAATGATACAAGAGAAAAAGAATTTCAGAAGAAAAACGTTAGATTATCAATCAGAACAGCCACTGCAGTTGCCAGATTGAACTTTCGATATCAAGCAAAGAGCAATTTAACTATGGATAATTACGCATGAATATTTTCTATTACTCGTATCAAATGCAGGGAGAGTGACGTAGATTGGAAAGACCTAGAACACAGACTAGTCATGTGACATGTTGACGGGCATGCTTAAGAGACCAAATTGTCTTGTATTCAGATTTGACTTCCGTTCATTAAGTAACTCGAAGGCTGAAATAATATTGTTCAATTGTTTTGTTTGTGATGTGTCAGCCTGATAATGGCGTGGCAATTTTGCTTTCTCAGTGCAATTTACAAAGTATATAAAATCCTAAGAAATTTTTTCTTCGTTGTAAAGCACGTTTACTTATATGCGTGATCAAGAAGAATACCTACAATTAACCAAGTGATTTATCTTTTGTCTGGCGAAGAAACAACATTATTTATGAATGGCTACAAGTACGTCTTTCTGAAATAAATGCTGCTACTAAAAACCGCCATCTTTGGAAAGACACTTCTCATGTTGATGGTCATTCTGTAACCGGCGGAGAAAGCCTTACATGACGATTATGATTTTGAAACATGATTCCCTACCGATTGCAGGTTTTACGGCCATACACGCATTATCACTATTACTGTATGTTTTAGATCACAATGGTTTTTTAAGGATGGCATAGTAATTGTGATGAGATCAAAAGAGCATGAAGTGAATTATATTTGATTTGCCTTCTTTGGCTGCAAGAAGAGATTGTTTTTTGATTTACTTGCTGAAGTCCAGTAAGACAGGGGTAAGAAGTACGTCGAAACCACGGTTACATAAAAAGAAGCTGGAAAAAGTAGTATAGATATCCAAAACTAGCCTGGAATATTTTATGGAGAAACCTTAGCCAAAAATCATAAGTGTCTGCGTGCGTTTTTTGTATGCTGGTTGTTTATTTGTGTTTTCTCTGGTTTACTGTTGTGTGCTTGCAAGCCAGAAAAGAAAGCAGACAGGCAACAGAGTGAGTTGGTGTAATATTTTCAAACCCAGATATTTTATTGTGTTTTTGTGGCAGTCCTATTAAGGATGGTGCATGTGCCATGTAGCTGCAGTTTTAAAGTTAAAGAACCAATAGAAAAAAACTTTGATAAAGGAATACGACTTGTTTAAATTTTGACAGTTATTGAGCAGAAAGCTTGAAGAGGCTTGTATATTACCTTGACCCTAACAATTTTTGTCATGAGCTAATATGAAACAGATGTTAAACGTGACTCAGCTGTTGTATTTACCAGTATAAAGTTTTTTTAATAAAGGAAACTCTTGTAATTGCACTAAAGTAACTAACTCTTTTGTTTGTTTCAAAGGAAAAGGAAGATTTGGAAGAAGAGCTTAAAACTAAAAACAGTACCATTCACCTGCTGCAGACACAGTTGGTAAGAAAACAGTTTATTTCTTATTTTAGATACACACAATCAGACAGGCCACATCCATATTTTTGTTTACGCAAATGTTTTTAGTTGAGTATCAAGCAAAACCTTCCAATTTTAGAATTATTTTTTATTTCAATACCAGTGAAAAACACTTCTGAAACTATGAAACAGGGTGGAATTGCGTTTGCTATGCCCAAATAACCTTCAAACGATTTTGTACTTAACTTTGAGAGAAGATAGGTAGGGTGTGTAGTAGTATGTGGATTAAGCGTTTAAAATTCTAAATAGTCCCATTTCAGTAATGGTCAAAGCACCCACGAATTTGTACATAACAAACTATAATTGTAAGTAAAGGCTAAATATTTTTGTAGCAGTAGGTGTGCGCGTCTTTTGTCATTCACTTTTTAATAGGTAAAAAGCATACTTGGCATAAAGCCATTAATTGTATGAAACTGTAAAGGAAAGAGAGATAATATACGGACCAAGAGCGTTGACCTTAGACTTTAAACATTTAAGTCATATTACCAAAAGAAAGCGCTCAGAAGCAAAGAAGTTCTACAATTCAGCTGACGGAGGAAAGAATTCATAGACAGATTTATTACAACGAGGGACAATAACTGCTTTTGAATACTTTAAGAGAAATGAGTTTTTCATGGAAAAAGGCTTAATAGGGCATGTTTTAATCGACGTTTCTTAGTGTTGTTACGTGGAAGTAAAGAGGGTTGATGGTATAAAACCTGTCTCCCATTTGTGCTTTTATTTTTTTGAGCACAAGTATCCCCTACCATAAAGTCAGATACGTTAAGCCACAAGAATGTATCGCCAAAACTCAATTTTGGCGATACATTCATAATTGCATAATACATTCATAATAGCATACTATTTATGTTGCATTTCTTGCATAAATACCACCACCACCACCCCCTCCTTTTTCAGAAGAGCGAATTTTTACAAACCCTTGGCGAGAGATGATTTTTGTTGCTACCACTATGTGCTAAATTAAGTACCTTAGTACAAGATGGCACTTGGGCTACTTTTCAAACTCTGCTAAAGCCAGTTGGTTTTGTAATCCCATGACCCGATTTTTCGTAATAGCATAAAGTCTAATCTTTACATTCAGATGCCGATGCCGTGACACATAGATTTCGACTTGGATTTTGAGGCTTTGTTGAACCTAAATAAAAGGTTGTCTGTCTGATTAGTTATTTTTGCCATTTTTATTGATGTAATGTAAGGCATTAGTGGATCACAATGCGAAATCACAAACAGGGCGTTGGTGTATGAGTGATGTTGGCATTTCAAAGCAGTTTATTAATGTAAAAATGTTTTATCTGCTATAAATATGATCGAGGTTGGACTGCTATAGAGGTCATATCATTTATTTTTCTGTCTAGTATAAGTAGTAAATTTAATCTTAGATCAATATTGGTTCAATCCACTTATATGACAGGACAGACCATATCTGATATCTCATCTCTGTGAGTGTATTGCGCCAACAAATTGGAATGTATGGAAATCCACAATTCACAATCTGGTGTCTTATTGTTATCTTTACATCGGTTATATCCAACAGAATGTAAAAGTAATTTGAAAATATATTCTTTCTTAATCAAAGAAAATGGCCAACAGCAGCCTACTTAGTAAAAGGAATCTTTGTTTGAATATACTTAAGAAATCAATGGCTTTTTGTATTAGCAATCGGTTTGGTAATATATTACAGGTTGTAAATGACAAATTGGTTTCATTGCATCCATTATCAAATGATTCTTAATTTGCTTGCAGTATATGTAATATATATATAATAAATGTCATACACACCATGCCTGCCTCGACCATTTATACCAAAATCGTATAATATCATAAGATGTCATCTCGTACTTTCTGGATGTCGGCATGCCCGCTACTCCCATGTGTTGTTGCCTTAATAACAATTGATCCAGCCATACTTAGATTGATTCAAATTAAAGGCAATGTATAGAAAAATTGGATTAGGAAGCTTGAGGCGAGCACCGCCGCTTTAGCACTACCAGTTTAAGAGCTATTATTTTACTGAAAAAGTAAAGAATTATTAGCTCTTTAGCTCAATTCTTAGGTTATTTATTTATGTAAAATTGAAAACTGCCTTCCTCTAAAGATTAGATAAAAACACTGCCAACAAACTATTTGATAAAGAGAAGCTCTTGCAAGCAGTTCCTTGATTTAGTATTATTTTAAGCCTAGCCTAACCGACTTATTTTTTTCGATGTTTACTGGACACTTTATTCATTTATTTACAATTTTGCCCGACATCTAACGAACGTTTAGCGAATAATTGCTTTAACATTATTTTACACCTTTAATATAATGTTTAATGAGTATCTTCAGATTTAAATCAAACAAAAAACTCATTACCTGCTTTAAAAATTCTGCATTTGCGCTATTGTTTTGCTTTTGGACAGATATTTTCCAAATGCAAGGAAGACGTTTCTTAAGAGTTAGAGCTGTCTGTCAAAATGGCTGCTGCCGAAAAATTTTCTTCAGAGATAATAACAATAATAATTACTAGGCAGCTGTTATGGCTGGCACAGATCCACAGGGTCCAAGGGGCCGAACCGCCCTGCTCACTTCCGACCACCATAATATATTTTGCTTACATGAATACTTAACTTTCTTATACTTGTACAGTACAGCACTTATTCTGACTGAAACCACGTGTTTTGTTTATGACTAAGGTCATCGGGGGTAAAAATAAAAGGCATCAATCAAAATTTGTCGGCAAGAACTGGCATGATGTACGGTACCTATATTGGGATATTATACTTTAACTTCTATTCAGATTCGTCACATGGATGGTTCCCGTAGTGCTTTCAAGATACCTGGGATCTGGCCAAAGAGCTTGGTACGAATAAGCGCGCACCCCGTGGGAAGGGAAGAAGTAATTCCCGACCCACACATCTGGCAGAATCTCCAAGAGAGCATTTCAAGCGGTCTTTGGCAGTTCCATTTCTGGACGACACCCACTCGCTGGTGGGGAAACGCTTTGCCCCTACAGTCAGTGTGGTATCTGCATTCGATTCTGTTAATTACCAAGGAGATGGAGTTATCGGAGCTTCCGAAGCTCTTTGAAGATCTCGCAGTGTACCAAGATGATTTACCGCGGTTAAGGAACCTAAGTACTTAATTAGAAGCTTTGCGGGCCCAATTCCTAAACATACAGACAGCTGGAGATACGTTGTTAGAAGCATGGAGCTACTGCTGCAAAGATCTTTTTCCGAGGGTGGTGATAGTACTACAAATCGCCTGCCTCATTCTCATGACAAATAAATGTACAAATATTCATTTATATATTCTCTTTTATAGTTTTTTTTTCAATGGAGCAGTGAATTACATAGAGAATTGAATTATCTACTCTTTCTGTGAGATAAGGCATAAGATGATCATTTGATCATATGCATTTTTTATTTTGAGGGTGTTGATTCGGTTTGGTTAACCTTTAGTATTTTCTTAAAGATGTCTCATCCTTGCTGGTATTGTCAGGAGCGTCATTACACATTTTTCGTATCGTCGCAAAAAATGCCTACACTTTTTAATACTACGTTCTCCAGCAGGTATGGAAATTTTTTATTCAGCCAGTTTTTTGACTGTACTCATTTTCCAGAAGACAACAGAATTATTATTAACGGTCTTTGTGCGCGAACTTTTAGGAAGGAAACCAATATATGGAAGAGAGAGATGATCTACTGGAACAGAATATAATACTTCGAGAGGAAGTGCAAAGACTAACAGAGGAACTGCAAGCCTCTCGTGGTGATGTGGCTAATGAGGTAGGCAAAACTGTACCTTAAATTAAAAAAGTGCTAAAGTGAACCTTATATACAGTCGTATTGGTCAAGATAACTTGTCACTTACAGGATGATGCATTAGGAAAATATTGAAAAAATGGTGCATTTTTGCAGTTGTACTTATTTGTATAATATGCACTGAAGCTAAGGCTTGTGATATATTATATGACATATTACGTGGTATATTGTATACTTTTAAAGCGGACCTTCGGAAGATACAGTCAACATAATATCATTTTCACTATACCTAAGATATTTGGATGAGCAGTCATATTTTACTTCATTTTATTAATAATATTAAGATATCTGGAGTGAAGCCTACTTGCAGACCTATGAGGTTATTTGTTTAGGTATTAGTCTAAAGTATAGTCAAGTGAGAAATCAAAATGAGGGCAATTTTGGCAGAGGCGGTAGTGTTTGGAGACCAAATGTACTCAAAACGTAGTTGTTACTTGCTTTAGTCGAGGCGTGGTATAAAATTTATAATAGTTATTTAGCAGAATTAGACCTGTCCACTTAGCTTGCAGATACCCTGCACACTTTTGCCTGAGCTTTATATTGCTTATATCTGCCAGAATTGGAAAGCCCGATCGCCAACGAAATCAAATATTTCACAGCAGTGTGTTTAGACACTTTAATACATGTTTTGTAAAATCCTGACCATACTTAACACACACTAACCTGACCCCGGAAAGTTAAGTATTAACTTTCCTAACTTCCCTTCCAAAATACAGTTGAACCTCGATTATACGAACACCGACTATCCGAACAAGATCTTCCGGTCCGGGTAAATATTGACGTAAACGTGTGTTCTAACGTAAGTACATGTACTTGTATGTCGAGTAAGGTGTCGTTTGTTTACGGATAATGAGTTATCCGAACAAATTGCTTCCCACCTCTCTTGTTCGGATAATCGAGGTTCAACTGTAGTATTTTATGAGTATCGTTGTTTTTACCACTGAAAAAGAAACGTTGCCCTTTTCTCAGCACCGCGATTTCGGAAGACTGTATGTCAGCTTAGTCCTTAGGTTGGGTGTTAGCAAATTTTGTAAATAGAAACATAAAGGTATGGGCTAAAGATATTCACATATTTAAGGAATTTGTTTTAATTTTAAGGAATTCTTGTTTTTTAGATTGAAAGAAGCCGTAAGACGTGCTTAAGTACCAGGTTTGTAATTTTGCATTAAAATATTTACGTTAATTTTATTCTCGTTGAAATAAACGTGAACGTTACACAATTTTATACTTTCTGAAGCGTCAGAGTTTTTTTCAGACTTGATTTATTTAAACAAACGCGCTCTTACGTAATGGTGGTGTTACTGTGATATTTGAAATTATTGCGACATTCAGAGATAAAGAGAGGGACATCATCATGCTACGAAAATAGATGCATATGCTGATGCATCCATTTCCGTACAGGGTACCGACATAAAGGAACTGTGGGTATTTGACAATGAACTGCTTTTCTTAATTAATTTCTTATTGTACTTTGCTCGAGCCTGCTTCACGGACCCGCAGGGCATCCAAAAATAGAGTTCCTTTTAGTTATAGAACGCTAAGCTGTCCAGCTTCACAGTTTGTTCCAGAAAAAGAGAGGATGGCCCCGGAGTTGTTAGCATAGTAGTCTTACCGTGTGAGTTCTCCAGCAGGTGACGTAAAGAGAATTTCGCACGCCAAGCGGGAAACGCAGTTACTTTTTGAAGTTTATCGTTGTGCCAATACAAGATATGTGTATTGATGTATGAAGTTTATTTGTGGTTTGATATTATTACAAGTAGCTTTGAATTAATATTTTTAAAGGTATTGGAAAAAGTTTTAGATTTTACATGCCGTTACCCATAGTTTAACACACCATTTTTGGGGCGGAAGATTAATATTGCGCATGCAATATAATACTCTGCCGATATGTTTAGTTTTGCATTTCCTGCTTTGCAAAGAGTTGTGATCAAGTGTTAACTTTCTTTTGTACATCTTGCGCCTTGGATTTACTTATCCACAGTTTATGAAATATACAAAAATAATATTTAATGAGTGGTGAATCATTCTACCAAACATTCAATGTTACCAACATGGTTCTTTGAACTACTGATGTTCTTTCATTTCAACATGTTGGGCAAGATTTTTGTCGGTTACAAATAATGAAGAGGAATTGATTACACAAAGGATCGCTACGAAGATGGCGTAGTTGAACCACGGTTGTTTTGGTCCCATATTGCACAAAGGAATAATTTTATTCAATTGCAAAGAACTACATATACCACTTTGTGTAAATGTGGCCACAGTGCCTTCCATGAGATTTATGGATAAACTTAAATACGCCAATGTTTGTTTTTCAAGTGGCAAAAAAGTTTCAGAAAATGGTAAAGAAAAGAGATGACGTTTTATTAGTCAACTGATGCTGCTAAGTATTATTGTGGTACGTATTCCATAGAATAAAGGCAGTGTACTATACTTATATGGTGTAAGGGGAAGTTGCAATAATGTCAGAGTTGTATGCATTTTTAGTGAAATGAAAGGCGTTGGTATTAGCAGGGAGAGATATATAGTAGTGAAGTGCTTATGAAGGTAGCTAGGTNATACCACTTTGTGTAAATGTGGCCACAGTGCCTTCCATGAGATTTATGGATAAACTTAAATACGCCAATGTTTGTTTTTCAAGTGGCAAAAAAGTTTCAGAAAATGGTAAAGAAAAGAGATGACGTTTTATTAGTCAACTGATGCTGCTAAGTATTATTGTGGTACGTATTCCATAGAATAAAGGCAGTGTACTATACTTATATGGTGTAAGGGGAAGTTGCAATAATGTCAGAGTTGTATGCATTTTTAGTGAAATGAAAGGCGTTGGTATTAGCAGGGAGAGATATATAGTAGTGAAGTGCTTATGAAGGTAGCTAGGTGACCACAATTGCGGGATATTATTTTTTGTAAAGGCACTAGAATATTCATATTTGTTTAAATTAGAAGAAACTCAGTTATAGAGAACCGTCAACAGTTTTTGGAGAAAGTTCAAGTTGACTCACAGCACTTTGATATCTCATTTGGTAGCATTAAAGATGACTTTGCAAAGCAGTTGGAAGGTAATTCGAGGCTCAAGGCCAAGGCTGGTTTACTCCAGAGGATGTATTCTCATGACCAAGGTGACGTTAATACTAATATATTACTCCTTGTCTTTTGAAGGGCTTACTACCTGTTGTCAATTTTGAACATGAAAGACTGGATAAGATCAGATAAGTTTGATTTACTTTGTCATAAATAAATAAATAGATGAATAAATAAGTAACTAAATAGATGAATAAATAAGTAACTAAATAGATAAATAAATATATAGATGAATGAAGAAATAAACAATATATAAACAATCAAGTAAAATAGATAAACACTAATACTAAATATTAACTCTAGAGGTAAAAGGTAATGTAATAACAGTATAAAGCACTATATCAATTGGAATGAAACATGGTTTCATCGAACAGCATTCACGATTAAGACGTGGGATGAGGGCCAAATAACCGGAAACCAACATTTTCATTTTATGAAAGACCGTAAGATAATAAAAAAACCCAAAGAGTGCTTGTTTTAGATCATAGAACATTAGGGAAAGACAATGACTCAACGTGTTAACTGCACACAAGTTCACTATAAAGTCTTCAACCTTTTGCTAAATTTACCAGAATCCAGAGGTGTTGTAGGTCAAACGAGCACATATTAGAGAAAAGATAGAAACGTCAAGCAATTGAATTACCCTGAATCCACAGTTAAAGATACCATGTAATATAAGGAAAGTGATAACGTCGAAAAATAAAGGATGCTGAGGATGTTGAATAAATTTTGATCAATCACTAACGTAAATTAGAATTCCAATAATATGAGATGTTAATGAAAACAGTGAGTTATTTGTACCTCCTGGAAAAAAAGGTTAAAAGGTCAAAGTAAAAGCTAGCGAAAAAAAAGAAAGCTGGTGAGAAGAAACCACAGCTTGTAGCTACTTAAGTCCTTAAAAAAATGGCAGTAGTGGTATCGGAAGTGAACCAGGAAGTCGGAAGCTAAGGGACTCTTGTACTCACATAGATAAATCAGCAATAAGAGTTCCGTGTTTTATTGCTATAGTTGTACCAAGTAAAAATGAGACGTCAGGTCAAGGTAGAAAGTAACGGAAATTCGTAACCGCAAATGGATTGTGGGATTGTGTTACATTATAGAAGGCATGGTACAAAAGTTGCTAAATTGAAGTTAATGGAATACAATAACTGTTTATTGTAAACGATAAAGAAACAGTAATAATAATCGTAATAATAATGATGATAATAATAATTATAATAATAATAGTAAATAAAAATAGTAATAATAGTAAAATAGTAAGAGTAAAAGTAATTGAAATAATTTATCAAGAACATTTGGGGGAAAGTCGAAATTCTGAATATTTTTTTCCTAAAGCACGGGGACATTATATGCGGTTGGTATATGCACTGAGTGAAAAAACATTTCAAAGATTGGAAAGCCAATAAATAAGTTCGATTTCACTGAAAGCACTGAGATAGGCAAGGTAATTAAGGAAGCGAAACAAAGAGATCCCGATGAAAAACAGCAAAATCTATGTTTTAACATTTTTATTCAAGGAGACAAAAGGCACATAAGGGACACGAAATCCCAAGTTGCTTTTAAAAAATTAAATTGTTGCAGGAAGGCAGTGTTAGGGAGTGGGAAAATATAATAACTTAATGACATTTTTAGAGAAATACAAGGAACAAAGATTTTTGTGACTTGGTTCTTAGTTTTCCATTTTACCAGACTGACATCAGTGCATTATGATACTGGCAATAGCCCTGCTTTACTGGACATGGAGTGGCATGATAAAGAATTTTTATATCCTGTCAGTTATAACGGTAAATAAAGGAGAAATGCAACGGATTTTTAGATCAGGGGGCAAGAATTAGAAGAGGTAACTCCGTATACTGATCAAAAAAGGGTTCTGTTTGAATGAGCAACAACTATGTATTATTGTTGATTAATAACACTTTTTGAGAAACAGAACAAGATACATGAGATGTTTACATAAATCATGTAAAACCATGCCATACCAAAGAACTGATTCTAAATATGTCACATTTGCTTTAGGGCAAATATAATGTATAACTATTCAGTGTATTTTCTTTGTGAGGTAAAGAGCCATTGTAGTATATTTAAACCAAAATAAACGTCACGAAAACATGTCTGTACTATTGTTCTGTTACTTTTACCTTCTAAATCTTTAAGGCTAATTTTAAGTTTAAGTAAATTCCTTCTCGCTTGCAGCTATAAACCAGGACATAACATGGGTTGTTCTTTATCTTTGCCATGTTATGCTTATATACTCCTGTACTTTGTTGTTTTGTTTTGTTTTGTTTTCTTGTTGTTGCAAACATTCGTATGCATTCGTTTCAACAACAACTGACTTAACAATTATCAATAACTTGAGAGTTTGTAAAAGAGTAGAATTTTATTTTTTGCCATAAAAATAGTAGTGGGTCACTTGATAGATAAAGATGACCCTTAGAGACTCGACTACATAGAGAAGGATGTGGAAAGGTAGTACAGATAAAGAGCAGTAGAACATATCTTGTGAAGGTCCGCTTTAAAAGTATACAATATACCACACAATATGTCACATACCTCAAGCCTCCGTGGACAATGTTAGAGACAGCGGAAAGTGAAGTCCCTACGTGAGATACATTTTTGGCAAGTGGAGAAAGGTTAGTTATGGTGTCAACAAGATCTCTATTGTTATTTGGAAATCAAGAGTACTTGGTGCATATTAGTTTAGGCCTTTGATGTGTGATACTTAGTTGAGTTTTATCTACCATAACTACATAATTTCAAAGATGTGAGAAAACCATTCACGAGAATACTTTTGGAATTGTCTACTTTTCGCTACTTTCACCGATTTTAATAATTATCACTAGCTACTTATGCCATTATAAGGACATTGTCAAATATGTATCAAGACAGAAGTTAGATGACATTTGGTACGTTTAATGTTATTTGAAAATATTTTTGCAGCCATGGCTGCTCATTACAGAATAGCATAGTTCATGTGAAAAGGACTTTCTCGGTTTTACCACCAGTCTTTGTCTGGCACCAAGGCCTCGCCGAGACCCTGGGGTCACCAGATCATCTGATCTGACTTTTCAAGCACCTTTCTCAAAATATGTGCACTCCCTAGCAGAGCTGCCTTCTGTATCGTTTCAAACGACAGCCCAACGCCTACCATGGCAAGATAAGGGGCAAGCCAACAATTTTGTATCACCTTCAGTGAAATGTGCAACGCTTTGAACATCAACAACAAACACGAGCGCTTTCTTTCAACCAAACTTTCTAATATAATCATTCGCACCACATACTACATATTCTGTCTTAGAAACCAACCATAGACAAACCCCGAATTATTGTCGTTTTATTAATTTTGTTAGTAATGTATTTAATTTTGATTTTGTTAAATAGGCAAGCCAATGCAAATTACCATGATTAGTGAGTTTTGTAATTGTATGTGCTCGGATGCAAATATAAATGGTTTCCATTATTAAAATTACACTATAAAATAAATAACACAGCACAGTAGTAGCTGGTTTGTCTTTCTACCATCGACCTAGTTCCTCTAGGTTGGGATGGATAGCACCTTTCTTATGGTGTTGGCCGAACCCAACAGTGCCGTCTGCTGAATCAGTCCAAATTTCTTCGTGTCAACTCCAAGTAGAGCAATCCATTCCTTAATTCTGTACTTGGCTCCTAGAGCTATGGGGATCACTTTGGTGGGTGTCTTCCACGTGCGGGTTATCTCCAGTGCCAGTCCTGG
>RDPX01000237.1:516813-536592 GCA_003991215.1 Morbakka virulenta | reverse complement strand
CTCGATCCTAAAAAAATACTTGCGAAATGTAGTGAAACCTCAATCCGGGCATCCTATTACATCTTCAACCGCAAGGACAAGCCATGGACTCTCCCTGACTTGCTTTTGTTCTATTGATGGATAATGACGCTTTTCATGTTCGCTTGAAGCAGCAGATGTTATATAATCGCTATTGATATCTGGTTTTGTAAGATGTTGTTCGCATAAGTAATTCTTCTGTCCGGTTTTAACCGTGAATAACAGGAGAAATGTGTGAAGAAAAAAAATTGTCAAGTTTATTTCAGAAAATAAATTCGACGTTTAAAAAAAATATTATTATTATTATTATTATTATTATTATTATTATTATTATTATTATTATTTAAAAATCGTTATTAAATGCACCAAAATGAACTTTATTTTAATGGCGACTATGAAATTTTGTATCGCTAATCGTTTATTATTTATAACTATAACTATTATTAGTGATTTTTGTTATTATTGTTATTATTTTTAAATTATTTTTATTTTTAATATTTAATTTTACTGTTATTTATTACTTATTATTATAGTTACAGAATTACCAGACCTGACATTTTAGTATTTTTGTGACTAAGATGTGTAAACGCTACCGATTATTTTGTTAAATTGACGATTAGTGGCACAAAATTTGAATATTGCAATTAAAATAACAAGGTTTTTCGTTTGATATCACAAATCAATTTACTAAAGTATCTGTGGATGAGGTCATGTTTGTTTTAAGACCCTGCGTCATGAAAACATTGAGTCACCGCTTATTCTAAAAAGCATTTTTGTTGAACTTACGAACCTAGGGTCTAAATCAGTTGAATTTAGCTTCGAAAATGTTTTGTACCAACAAATTGGCGGTGCATCCATAGGCTCGTCACTGGGTTCCGCTTTGGCCAATATTTTTTGTAGGCTATTATGAAAAACAATTGAGTCAACAAAAAATGTAGATGTTCTGTATTAGTGATTCGTCGATGATACCTTTGCTTTATTGCTACGTACGGCGGTACTCTTTCACCCCTACACAGTGAAATTTGCCTCATAAAACATACATCGTGCTGTCGTTATTTGCTCTCCTGAAAAATTATAGAAAATGGTTTAAACTAAGCAAATTGTGTTAACGGTTATCTTAAAGATACGTTAGAGAAAGTTTTTCGGTATAAATTACCCAGCTTTCAAAATTCTGTTAAACAGTGGCCGAAAATGTGCCGTCTATACCTTAAATTAACCCGGATAGGACTGTCATCCTCTAAATTCTGAAATCAAGCTAGCAGGGCAGTTTCCGAATGCTTTCGTGCTGCTGCACCCAAAACAATTTTTGAATCCACGGAAAATTCTCCCTTCATATTCAAAGAATGTCTTGGCTGCCACAAATGTTAGTACTGTTTGTGTTTATGAATTTACTTGCCGGTATGAAGCCCGGTTCATGGGCCGGATATCCTTAAGATTGATAGAATAAAACAACACGTACCCAATATTTTTTTTAAAGAAAGGCCTTCTGTCAATAGAGTTTAGCCCTCCCCCTCCAAAAAAACAAACAAAACCACACGATACCAGAGTATGCCCAAAAATGTTTATTGTGATTAATCTAAAGCAAGTTGTCTACTGTTAAACTGTGAATGCAGTGACTCTATGGGTCTCATTGTTATTTGATCCGTGAATGGTCATTCCAAAAGTTATCACCAACCGTTAGGTTCACATGTTAATTAATACCGTCGGTCCAGAATCCCAATGTGGCTTCCAGAGAAGTACGACTGATGATCTGTTCTTTGTGCATTGTCGGTTTGAAGAAAAAGCCAGAGAAGAAAACAAATACTTCTTTCTTGTATGCATAAATCAGGCCAAAACTTTTGATTTAGTTAATAGCGTGGCTCTGGAGAAAGTTCTCAGCAATTATGTTATACCAGACAAGATTATATCATTGATATTCTTATTCCACGATGACTTGATCACATCGGTCAAGAAACATGAAGATACATCTGCATATTTCTCCCAAGCCAGTGGTACCAAAGAGTGATATGTGATTGGCCCATGTCCTCTTTTCTTTATCTTCCTTTGCTATACACAAGTTGCGTTTTGAGATGTTGACCTAGGAGCACACATTCAGTTTCGTTTTGATGGTGTGCTCTCTCAGGATATAAGGTTTAAATCGCGTGCCAAACTAAAACAAAGAATCCCATGTGTCCTATTGTTTGCTAATAGTGCTAACATGACTGACATTGTATGATTAAGAGCTTTTTTCTGGTATCTTTTATTGCCTAGTAGTGTTACCAGGGATGCAGCTTAGATTTAAGACCACAGTTAAATGTTAGACGGCTGAGCAAATGACTGGATTGCTATACTGTGTCTGATAACCTGTGAGAAACCTTTTTAAGCCTGGATTGTGTCTGATTGTTTTTAAGGGATAGTTAACTATGTGCTTCTTGCTATACATTTTTGGTCATGACGAAGTCTGGTGACCATACAACAGCAAATAACTTTGTACACTTTACTTGACCGTGCAAGGCCTATTAACCACACAGTGTATTTATTCTCGTTGTTTGCTGCTGATACCCTCTGTTTAGTAATTTCATATCACATGAAAGTTATTACACCCAATGAACAGTATACTGATGGCCCTTGCATATCATATTAAAGTGATTTACTTCCAGCGTAATTAATATCATTGGCCTAGCTGTAGAATGTATCCTTTTAAAGGGTATTTACGAGCTATTCTGAAAAGTACTTTATAAGAAATTATTTTTTATGAGGCACTCGTATTTTATGAAAGATATTTCCTTGAATACGAAGAAATGGACTTCACTTGACGTTTTATTACACATTACCTTGGTTTCAAGATTCTTCTGTCTCTTAAGTACTATAAATTGAAAAATATGCACAATTGTGTATTGCCACCGGAGATAATCTTGTTTTATGGGTGGTTTTTTTTCATTGTCTTTCTAATGATAGAGCTGCAGTGCATTTAGCCGAATTTCCCTTTCCTTAATCGTTTTTAACTGAGTGATAATAGAAATGTTTTTCATTAAACTTTAATTGACAATAATTTCGCCATAAGGTGAACACGTTTAAATTTTAGAGATTTGCAGGCCATAGAAAATTATGGAAAGCAAATTATTTAACTGAGCAAAATGTTTTAAATCATATTTTATAGGACTTCGAATTATGGTACAAAGCTATTTGTCAAGACATTTTTTAATCAGGTTACCTATAAAGCCACCAGAAAAGCTATTGTCTTTACTACTAGTGGTATTGTTACATGATAGTAATGCTCAAAGTTGAATGCCAAGATTCTAGCGTGGCGAAGCTGTAACCGAAAAACCAATCATGTAGCATGAAATAGCAATTATTATTTAGACATTTAAATTGAAATTTGTTTTGCATGCGTTTAAACAAGGTTTGAAGGGTACTAAAAGCTTCTTAATAACTGCGGTTACAGGATTGAAGTACTTAAAACTTTTGCAGCTATGTATACTTTCAGTGTAAATAGTAAAGTCAACAAAACAAAGCAAGAAAGTAATCAAAGAATATCACCACAGCATCTGAAAGCGATCAAATAGCAATCAGACTATACATAGAATGAGATTATTTGTTTATAAAATGGTAAAATAATTTATTTGAGGTAAACTGCAGATTTAAAAATTCTGGTTGCGCTATTCTTTTAACCTTTGCACATATTCATATAAAGTAGAATCAATCATTTTTGTTGATTGTTATTGTAGAGTTCAGTCCTGCCAATCGAGCTTAAGACCCTTACTACTTCAACTTGAGCTACTCATTTTCTTTTACTACCACAGGTATCGCTTATTAATCAATCAGCGACACTTTTCCTCAAAACGGATTAGGTAATGTCTGCAACCCCATTGTCTGTATTGTCTTATTCGGTGTTTGATCCGAATAACCAGTCATTCGTACCTGCAGAAGTTGAATAAATCATGAATAATACCCTGCACAACAAATCTCATATAACTTTTATAACTCCTTGGCTATGGTTTTTTTTGTTTTTCATCGTGTAATGAACCTGTTAATCTCCTTTTTTCACCCTTTAGAACATGAAGAAGCAGATTTTCACGAGTAATTAGGACGTTATTGGCTGCTTTTCTAATAGAAGCATCACACCAGGTCATTCGGATATTTGTGACCATGGCAGTTGCAACGTGGGCATGTTGTATCCTGGTGCTGTTCATAACAACTTCCGGTCAAATGCACAGTAGCCACATTCCAATGTACCAGTCAAATAGTGTGTAGAATTGCACCCATTTAAGTGAAAAGGCGTCACATTTAAGACAAAAACTATTTATACTCATTTCTTTTCGCGTAACAGTTTTCCACTGATTAGCTTTTATCAGAACTTTGAAATACACCAGTAACAAAATTTCTTTAATTTTCAAACTTTTTTTACGTTTTCTTGTGAGATTTACATCAGTTCCTAATTCTGTTAGTTGTAGCTATTAACCTCTTTTTCTTAATACTATATTGCCTTTTCCCCATTTTTTCAAATGCAAATTGTCATTAAAATTGTATTTTTATGCTATGAATTTGTAAATTCCAATGCATTTATAGTGTTCAGAAATTATGTAAGAATCAAATTTAGATTATGCTGCAGTTATTGGAATCATTCCTTCCGTTTGATTATAAACTGTTACTTTATTACAAAATTGTTATTAAACTTTTTTTGAGATATTTATAATTATTTGCGACTGCCCAGAGTATCGATGTGGTGATTGGTGCAATCGTGGAAGTTTTTTTCATTTTTGCTTTGATTCTGTTGTACTTGAGCCGCGAGTTACCATACTATTGTGGTAAAATAATGCTAATTTAACAGACTTAGTAGGGGGGAGAGAGAGAGAGAGAGAGAGAGAGAGAGAGAGAGAGAGAGAGAGAGAGAGTGTGAGTGAGTGAGTGATAATGTTAATGTGATACAAAATCAGGAAATTACGACTCCTAGCTGAGGATTGGGGTACTGGAGTTTTGACTGGGCTATATATAATATAATTTATGTCTTACGAGCGAGAGAGAGGGACAGACAGACAGACACAGACAGACAGAGGCAGAAAGAACGGAAACCACTGCCCCTTTAAATTTTTGGCAGACAAGATTCCCTTTTAGATAAAGGAACAATTTTTTGCGAGGTGAAAATTTCTGCAGAACGTGGCAATAGCTAAGTGGCATACAGATACTGCCTTTGTCGTTTGATTGTAGAATTTAGTGGGAAAAAAGGCTTACCCAGACTATGCAGAGCACTGGACGACTCTCTGAATGCCTTGTATACCTCAAGCTGCCCCACGTTTTGTTTATTGATGACCCTTATAATTTGATTACTTTTTTAAGATTTGCTCTCTCAGGCAGATAAAAATGACATTTTTGCGTAGCGGTAAATTAATGACATATTAAATGATATCTTCAGTTCCTTAATGCATACTCGTCAGCGCAGGTGTGTTCATACCCAAAACTATGCCCTTGAAACTTGTATTAAGGTCCAATATTGCACAGCCGTTACATTTCTTGATAAAATATGAGGCTCAGTATTCGCTGGCAAGTTAGTGTTTGACTATGCTTTTTGATCTGTCAACTCACGAAAGACCCATTATCTTTGTGCGTGACCAATTGTGATCCATAATATGAATCACATATATTTATTAATATTGGTTAACCACATATTGAATGGCAAAGAATATGTACTGTACATTTTTTTCCTCTTTGATTGTTTGCAGGACTAATTCAGCTCATAGAACTTTTTTCAGATACATCTATTTTTTTAATGTGTGCATGAATTGATCTTTCCAGATAATACATATGTTTCTACCTCTATGGATTTTAAGCCGAATGGACTGCAACTGCCTGTGGTCGTTGTTTTTTTCAGCAAGATGGATGCAGGAGCTACTTTTAACACTCGGAATTTGCTTGATTTCAGATAACACTTAAATAAAAATATCATTAATAACAGCAGTACAGTACATGGTTCTATATTCTGCTCAGCTTGCAATTTCGGGCGTATACAGGGTTTCCCTGTTGTCTCAAGATTATCCAGGGTTCATACGGTTTGGGAAGACAAGAAAAGAAAATAAGCATTTTCCAAGGTCGGTTGAAGTTGGGGATTTCTGTACCAATAGAGATCCAGTTTTACAAATAGTATTTATTTGATATTTCCTCAAATGGCTATTTTTGAACTTGGAGTGTTTACTGAATGGAGTTACTTTAAATGCAATAGTCATTTGTTTTTTAGTCTGAATGAAATATTCTGTTCTTGGTAATACCACCACGGTTGCTACTAGGCTGGAATAATGAAGCTAAGCAGTATCAGTCTAGGTTTTGATAAGTATTATGAATATATAGCGTCTATGACCGAAAGGCTTTGGGGTGATGGTAAAGCCCACTTAGATATACTTTCTACCCTACTACATTGCCTGGTGAAATTGAACAATCATAAAGCAAATCCTGTTACAAATGTCGCATACTACTACTTGATTTTCCTGAACATACTTCATATCAACTGGTGAGTGTACAGTCCCCTTAGGACTGAAATAGTAGAAGAGAACATCGGTTAATGCGAATTAATTGAGACTATTTCTAAGAAGAAGGAAAGAGAATTAAAAGACAGCTTTGGACGCAATACAAGATTTTCCAAAAAATGACAGAAAAGCCACAGTAAACCTTGAGTAAATGCCACCTTAGCAGAGATAAAACCAATGGCAGAAATCAGAGTAATTGACTTGAAACTTAAATATTTCAACTTTTGTCCTGTTCAGTAAAACACAATCTATTTATACAGCACATGTATAATCAAAAAAAAATTAAAAAATCTGTTCAATAATAACAGTGAAAATATTGCTATAATATAAGCCTGGTACAGCAAATAGAACATGCAATGCGAGAAAAGGAAAAACATGGTGACGTTTTCCAGAGGTGTTTGAGAAGATGATACCATCTGCCCCACCTGAGCTAAAAGAGAGCGGTAAAAAAGGGCTGCAGAAGCTAATAAAATAAAATCATAATCTAAAGTTGATTATAACAGGATGAGTGAAAAAATATTGTATCGGTGGTATATTGATTAGATACAGTAAAAGTTTGGAAATAAGTCTAGTGTATCACCTGCCATGACAGGTAATGCTGACGAAAGGAAGGGATGATAGTTGACGTACATAGGAAGCTGACTGAGTTTTGTTCTCTATCTGGGACAAGTAGTTAACCAATGAAAGAAAACGAATTGAACCAAAGTGACTACCTTTGCCAAAATCACCAATTAGAATTTAAACATACCAGATACTTGGCTTTTAACAAGAATATAAAGAGGAACACATTCAACACTTTTGATTTCTTAACCCTGAAGACACCGAATGCCCATCATCTAAATTATGACAATTCTACAGAAATTTATCAGCATAAGCGTATTTATCGAAAACCAACATTTTACGTATTGAAGTATTTATATTACTTGGGAGTAGAACGAAGTTACCTTTGAAAGTCAAACTGCAGGATCGTTGGTAAAACCTGACAGGATAGTGTCTTTTACCGTACCGATCTACACAATGACGCTACCCCATCAAATACGTACAGACAAAAGTTGAGTCCGCTAATTCTTAACTTGCGAATTTAAAAGTTGCTGAAACGCCTCTGCTTCATTCGCGGGTGGATAAGTTAAGTCGGTAAATTTACAGTGCTGTAAGAGGGAAGTGACCAGAACTGTGACCGATACACGATATTTTAACACTGTTAAAGAAAGAAGAGAGAGAGGGACGCAAGAAAGAACAGATAGACGCAAAAAGCTCGGCACACCAATGGAGTAGTGCCATACGCTCTTACAGTAAGGCGTTGATTTTTTCTTCAGTGAGTTTGCAGTGAACAGCATGCCCATTAGATACATAACGTTTTACATTTTTTATCAATTTTAAATCTTACAGTTACATATAAGGCTTCAAGTATTTTCCCTCTGTGGTGGTAGGCTTCTTGGTCATTGCAACAGGAATGAGAGACCAAAGATCATGATAATGCATTGTGACATGGTCCAACAATAGGAAAGCAAGAAAATTGGTTAGAAATGTTTTGTGGAAAGCTGTTTTATACTGGATTTGTGTTTTTTATTTTTGGAATTTTTATTAATACTCCATGATTGTTTCTTATGCTCGCTATGGATGTCCAAGAGGTGCAAGGTGAGAATGTACGCCTTCTGGAATGGTTGAACTGTCTAACTGATCCCACAAGCATATTATGATTTATGTTAATGGAAGGGACAGATAGATTTTGCTTTCTAGAAAAGGCAAACATTTGGTGTCGCAAAGATTGACAGCCACCTGAAATTTTTTCTTCGTTCCTTAATAGCCAAAATATCTACCTTAAGGTCAGGAGGAATTTTGAAGTAGTAAAAGACTAGTATCATAAGCATAAATGTTGCAAATTGTAACACGTTTATAGGAAGATTATTTGATTTAAAGACGAAAAAGATTTGGATGTAGAGTAGCCTTAAGAAACCCTATTTTTACCAAGAATACGTAAACATCATCTAATCGCATATACACAACAACTACAGCATGTTATCTAATAATGTAAAAGACCTTTCCACCGACAACCTGATCCCGAGAGCTTTTGTAGCAAATCAGCAAGCAATATTTTGTCAAAGGCTTTGGCTTTGTCAAGGTCTATGACACGACTCTCACCAGATTTGCCCTTAAACCAGTAAATGTAAACTGTGATAACAATTATACCAGCAGTAGAAAATATCTGCAAAAGCCATATTAAACATTAACACGAAAAGCACAGTTATCAAGAATTAAATTAACGTAACTATTAAGCCATTTCATGACCATGCCAACATCTGAGGAGATCAGCAGGACGATATTTAACTGGACAACGTTTGTTACTCTTCCTTAACATTTAGACATAAGACGATTTCTACAAGACGAGAGCTAGAACTCATTAAAACAAAGACGGAATACCTAACAGAGCAAAGAAGACATGTCAGAAACACAGTGCTATAAGATAATCGCTGCAATGTCAGAACCAGATGGCTTAGACTGATCAAGTGTACAGATCAAAACAATAAAATGATCTGTACGAGAACAAAACAAAATAGCAAAATTATCTCTAATGGTCCAATTAATCAGGGTAGCTATTGTAGTAAAACAAATAATCAGGACAGCATTTTCTGGAGGCCTAAAACAATTCATCCAACGAAATGTTGAGCCAAAACAGACTTAAAATAATTCACTGCATTATGGTAGATCTCTAGAAGCCACAATTTTCAAGCCTCAGAAAAGTAGCTCTTATGCAAACTCTTCTTGAATGAAAAGATTTAGCATCACTGACTCTTATAGGGCCTTGCACAGCCTGGAAAAACAACCCGACTATCTAAATGATCCTCTTCAAAAGGTTGATAAAGGTTATTCCGATGAGCAATTGCATAGAGTGCACAGGGCCAAGGAGGAAAATGGAACATCGCCCCAAACCTTCGATCTGAAATGAAAGAGTCATTACAATCTACCAACTCTGTTAATTCAGCTGCAGGATTAGAAGAGATTTCCAAAAGACAGTTTCAAGTAAGATCTTAAAGAAACTAAGGAAAATTGTCAAGTATCTTTTGTAAAGTGATACTTCTTACAATGATAAAGGCTTATGTACACGAGCCACATTTGTGGATTCAACATTTCACAGTGCCTACGACATGATTCGGTAAAACAGAAGGAGTGAAGGAAGTTGTTGGGAAAATTCTCGGGAATTGATGTTAGACAGTAAAGAATGTATAACAGCATCACTGTCACAGAATCCTTCCAGAAAATAATAACCTGCCTGAGATAATGAAGGAAGATATATCTATAGAAAACTTTTAATGATGTGTATGCCTCATGAAAATCATGTAAGCGACTTAATGAATCAATGAACCACCAAATTCAAAAAACAATGGGAGTACTATTGACTGGAAGGCTTGCTAGTATGAGCAGGTACACATTTAATAATAGGAAATGGAGGTACACTTGCGAAGAAGATGGAAATGATAACGTCGATGTAAATAGGTCTGCAGTTGTGTGCGATACTTTGCACTAGTTTAACTTTGACTGTAAAACGTGACACTGATTTACATATTTATTATTGTCTCTCCCCCCGTGATAGCAGAGAATTTCTACGAAACATTTGACTTCTTGTGTACCTCAATAGAAAACAAGTTGGTTAAGTTTTGCATTGAATTAGGGTTGGAAAAAGGACAAGGTCTTTTCCAAAAGACTTTGTCCTTTTTCCTTTGTCTTTCACTTTCCGAAAGTGAAGAGAAAAATGGGCGAGGCAAAAAAGCGGCAGGAACAGATGATACTGTGGAGAAATGACCAGAAGAAACCAAAAAAGCCAAAAAAAACAAAAAACAAGTGGGTTGAAGCAGCTGTTTTCAAACATTTCAGAGTAATGAAAGGAAGTTGCACCCATTTTAGAGGGGGTCGATAGAGGTTATTCTCCTGAGACTAAAGAAAGAAATTTTCCAACTCCTTTAACGCACAAATTTCGTTCAGATCCGATTCAAATGAGTTTACTATTGCCAGGAGAACTGAATATTCAAAGTCCGACAGCTGAAAGGGGAAGACAGACCAAATAAGTTTTATGTCCCTGTCACATCAGATTGACAGTGTTGGGAAAAATGCTTATTCTGACAGCAAAATTGTGTTAGCAATAATCAAGGCTATGAAATCAAGACTTCAAGTGGGAAGTTACATCGAAACATTAAGGGGTCTAAATTTACCCCGCCTCAAGCAAACTCTTCATTCTGATTATTAAGAAAAGAGTGGGATCCAACTCTTAAGTAATTAGTAACCATCGCATAAGACCAAAAGAAGAACCCTTAGGCTTTTTTCCTGGATGCATAAGATCTTCGCCAAAAAGTGATTCTTTGAATCAAGCCTTTTTGAGATGTATGGAAAAGGATTTATGGGATGATAGCATCTTAACCAAGATCTGGCTTTTTTGCAACAAAAAAGAATTTCTGATGCTGAGATTATTTAACAAATGAGCTTGATTGTCTCGGCCGAGGCCAAGAGTCCAGCAAAAACAGGGGAGTTAAGAAACCAAGGGAAATTCAAGCAAATTTAATTCTACAGATCCCGAGGCAGCAAAACCACAGCAGTTTGAAAAAAACCTCGCAAGGCAAAAGTATAGCAACTGAATTATTGGCAATATTTTAAAAAATGCAATCTCAGTGAAATGCCCTTTAAACCGGCTGTCAAAACAGTTATAGCGTAAGCAACAAAGAATTTGCCTCAAAAAACAAAGTCAAACCTACGCTTGTAAAATTTTAAAGAAATGTAATGCGTTAAGTGATGAAAAGACCACCCTGCAGTGTATCTTTGCAGTTCCAACTGTATCCCCCTGAAGAAGAACCTCGTGCATAACTTGATGTGATAGAAAACGAATAGGTACCATTCACCGTAAGGAAGGGGGAGGGGGGCATCAGCCTAGATCACAGCAGAGAAAGAAAGTGTTGCAGAAGAATTAATTTGGTTAAAAAGCTAGTCAGAGTACAATGCACTGGCTGAAATGGTGGGTGTGCCAAAACAACTAGATGTACCACAAGAGAGGCAGCTGTGCCCCATTTATCATTGGCACCCAACTAAATGCCTCGTATCTGATCTCTTTGGCAATCAAGTGACTTAAATGCAGTTCGAAATCACTTCAGCAACCCAAAGAGAACTGAATGTGAGGATTTATAACAATTACAAAACTTTATCTTTAATGGCACAAGCGTTTTATCCACGTTGTTTTATAGATGTTCCAGTTCGTTCTAAATTATACCATTAAGTCTCATTTACCGTGTATCAACCTATTGGAAACTATATTTCATTCAGCTACCTTTTGGTGTTAGATAGATATAATAGATAAACTATTATACAAAGCTTGTGTCTGTTGGAAAACAGATCCTTATGATTTGCTTACTGACTCATCAGATGAAAACTTGTTGTTTTGTTGAGAAAATGACTCATTTTCAGTGTTAAAAAAACAAACTCGTATTTATCAAAGATTGGATTGTAACGTCATTTATTTGTTAAAAGCCACGCATTATTGCAACTTACTGCATAGACCTTGGAGTGGATGGATGAACACATATCCAATTCAGGTGATAGAAAATAGCTTACAATGGATGTTGAAGACAACATGAAAAGACGTCAAGTGTGTAAATGTGTGGTACTATTGTACTCATGGATAAAATACCCTCTGGACTTTTTTGTGTGCTTCCTGAAGTTGAAACACATAGGGAGAAAGAATGACCATGCTTAGACTAGGCATGCAATACATGAGTGTGACTGTCTAGTCTTATCTTATTGCTGTATTAAAAGAACATTACTTTTGGACTATGTTTTGTGTTGACTGAATTAAAAACACACTTAGAGAAAAATTGATGAAACACAGTCATAAAATACAAACACTAATGAAATGAAGTCGTATAGGTACGACAGTAAGGTTTAAAATTTTATGTTATTTTAAATTCTTTAATAATCCTGTCGACTGCGCCAATTATCCCTGTTACCTCAGTCGATACAGAGTAAAAAGGACTCAGATATTGGTACAAGAAAAGTATGAATTTCAATTAAAAACTCAACTTCAGCACAAAACACAAACAAGACATTGAACAAATCTATCCTGAAAACAACCAGCAAGTAACTTTGAGGATTATCACAGCNTGGAAAACAGATCCTTATGATTTGCTTACTGACTCATCAGATGAAAACTTGTTGTTTTGTTGAGAAAATGACTCATTTTCAGTGTTAAAAAAACAAACTCGTATTTATCAAAGATTGGATTGTAACGTCATTTATTTGTTAAAAGCCACGCATTATTGCAACTTACTGCATAGACCTTGGAGTGGATGGATGAACACATATCCAATTCAGGTGATAGAAAATAGCTTACAATGGATGTTGAAGACAACATGAAAAGACGTCAAGTGTGTAAATGTGTGGTACTATTGTACTCATGGATAAAATACCCTCTGGGCTTTTTTGTGTGCTTCCTGAAGTTGAAACACATAGGGAGAAAGAATGACCATGCTTAGACTAGGCATGCAATACATGAGTGTGACTGTCTAGTCTTATCTTATTGCTGTATTAAAAGAACATTACTTTTGGACTATGTTTTGTGTTGACTGAATTAAAAACACACTTCAAAAAAAAACACACATCAATTTTTGTCCTTATCTGCCTTGAATAAGGCAGTGGAGAATATCCTTGGAGAATAAGCGCTTGAAGAAGATCCTGAGGAGTTTGGTCTTCTTCAGAAATTCTTGTAAAGCTTTCTTTGGAGGAAGGCTAGATTTCTTTAATACTCTTTTAAAAGTGTGAACTAGCCTTTCTGCCGCACCCTTTGATGCTGGGTGGTAAGATGTACCTGTTAAATGAATGATGCCATTCTCTTTGCACCAAGATTGAAATACCTAGAGTATGAGGAAATCCCAGGTGTGCAAAATCCTGCTGGAGAAGCTCAATGGTTGATCTTTATTGACTAATTGTCTTGCATGTATGCAAGGATACTTTGAGTTAGTATCTGTTAGAACAAGCCTTCTTCACCTTGATAATGCAAATTGCATGATCAAGGTGAAGACGGCTCCATGGCTTCTCTGGGAACACCCAAGGATAAATTGCAGTTTTTGCTGGCTTGTTTTGGTGTTCAATACAGGGTATACACTTACGACACATAGCCTCAATGTCCTCATCAATATTGGGAGAGAACACAGCTATTCTAGCAAGCTGTTTCATTCTCTGCAGGCCTAAATGTCCAAGATTTAGATATTCAAGAACTTGTCGACCCATGTTTGCTGGAATGACTACGGGTGACTCCAATAAAAGACATCCATTACACGTTAATAGTGAGTCACTTAGCTGTCTGAGGCGTTGCATTTCTTTCCCTTCATTTGAATTCGTGGGTGGCCATCCTTTCCGTGTAAATTGCAGTACGTTAGAGAGTAACGAGTCTTTAGCTGATCTCGGGAAAGAGAGGAGTAATCTGCGGGTGTAATGCGATTAGAGATACTCGTAATTAAGCAAGCTGTTTCAGTGTCATCTTGACTCTCTTCTCTGTCAAACTGAAGAGGCATCTGGTTAGTGCATCTGTATTGGCATATTGTAGTGTTCGCTGGTACTCAATCTTGTAGTCGAACTAATTAAGCAGTAAAGTCCATCTTGCTAATCTATTTGCTGCAAGTGCAGAGGTGCCTTTTCCTTAACCAAATATTGCAAGTAGGGGCCGATGGTCAGTGATTAAAATGAAGCAACGTCAAAACAGATATTTTTAAAACTTCTTGAGACCAAAAATAATAACAAGTGCCTCTTTCTGTGTTTGACTGTCACTACGCAGGGACTCCGTAAGAGTTTTTGAAATATTGGTAATTGGTCGCTCGCTGTCATCTGGGTAGCGATGAAATAATACAGTACCGATTCCAACGTTTGAAACATCACAGGCAATTCCTGCTGGTAAATCTTTGTTGAAATGAACAAGTACAATTTCAGATTACAACAGTTCTTAGAGCTGATCGAAAGCATTTTGTTGTTCCATGTCCCATGTCCAAGGCTGGCCTTTTTTGTCAGGCGATAAAGAGTCTCACAGAAGGTTGAAAATTGGAAGGTTGAAACATGCTAAAAAGTAACACTGAACCTAGAAAAGCTTTAAGTGTAGGCACATCTCCTGGTGGTGGCATTTCTAAAACAAAATAAGCTTTAGGACCTTTATGAATGCCTTCAAAAGATAATAAATGTCCTAAGTTTTCTACCCAGGGCTTTGCAAATTCACATTTCTCTAAACGGCATTGTAAACCTCTATCATTTATACGTTGCAAAATGTCATGAGATTAGGAAGATGGTCCTCTGCATCCTTTTCCACTAACTAAAGTATCAAGGTAAGCTGTTATGCTAGTTAAATATTTCGTCAGTTGATCAATTATCATCTAAAAGTAGCCTGGAGCTGATTTGATTCCAAATGTTAAGGGTTTTTGTAGTTAAAACATCTTTGTGTGTACTGAGAGCTAGCCGTTGAGTACTTCTCTCCGAAAGTTTGATTTGATTGTATGAATCCACAAGATCAATCTTTGTAAACCTAAAACCACCTTCCAGCTTGCGCAGTAAATCCTCTGGGACAGGCAGAGGGTGTCGGTGGTCTTCCAGCTGTGTATTGACGGTCACAGAGTAATCAACGCAAACCCGAATCGTGACTTTGGTTTGTCCTGGGAGGATAGTTTTTCTCACTGGAACAAAAAGAGTGCCTTAAACATTAAAATTTGTAGGCTGCGACACCCCCTTTGCAATACGATTCTGATAAGCTTGTTTTAAGTCCTCTTCAAGGGCAATTGGAACTGGTCGAGCTTTTCGAAAAATCGGTTGAGAGTTCTCTTGACATCTGGTTCGAAGTCTGTCAAACATCCAAGTTCGGATTTCATAGATAAGGAGACTGGTTGCAAAGTAATCTGCATTTATCTCTTGTGCACCAGCCTTCAGGTGACCAAAAACTGTATTGCAAGGTTGAGTGGCGTTGAGTACTCTATCTACAGAAATTTCCATTTCTTTGGTAGCAGTACGGCCTAAGAGATTTAACCCAAGTACATCATAGACAATAAAACATATATGGTGTTCATGGTTTGTCCCTGGGCTGGGGCTTTTGCTATGAAAGTGCCCATGACGGGTACTTTATGTTGACCAGCTGATTAGTATTTGCATGCAGGCTCATCCAGTGAAGAGCAGTCCATCTTTTCCCAGAATGTTCGTGAAAGAAAATTACCAATTGTGGCCGAATCAAGTTCCGGTACGCCTCCTTCCTGTACTAATATTGAATGCAGCAAATTGATCTTCTTTACCGGCTGACTTGCCTCTTGTGCTGCTTGTTTCTTTCTACACACCTTCTCCAAATGTCCTTCTGTTTTGCAAAGTTGAAGGTAGTATTCTTAAAATTACACTTCTGAGGATGACTATTATTACTTCCACAGTGATAACAAACGCGTTTCTGAGTTTGATTTCCTTTTGGCCGTGTTTTATCTCGCTGCTGTGTAGGTGGGATGCTAGTCCTGTTTTTTACTTGTTGTACATATTAAGTATACGCCCCTAAGAAGGTACAAAATCTTGCCTAATAGTCCGTCCATAACTGAAGATGAGTCAAATGGCGTGAAATTGGGAGTTGAGTTTGCACTAATAGACGATAAAGTAGAAGCGTTTGAGCCACTTACCGCTACTTTCTGTACACGTAATTCGAACCTTTCCTTGTTCACTTGTTTTCCGTTTATTAACAACTGCATTTGCTGTTGTTGTAATAATATCTGTTCCTGAAGTACGTTAACTAAATCCTTCAATTCTGCCATACCAAGGGGAATCTTGACTAATCCGTGTGAAAGCTAAAACTTGAGTTATGTCAAAATAATCCTGTCGACTGCACCAATTATCCCTGTTACATCGGTCGATACAGAGTAAAAGGTACTCAGATATTGGTACAAGAAAAGTATGAATTTCAAATAAAAAAACTCAACTTCAGCACAAAACGGAAACAAAACAATGAATATGGAAAAAGAGCAGTTTCGTTTACTGGCGCGAAAATTTACAATGAGCTACCAATGGATGTGAGAAAGATAAAAAATTTTAATTCTTTTAAGCTATCAGTTAAACAATTTTATAGTTAATCAGTTTTTATTTTTAAATCCTTTAAATTTTTATTAAAGTAGTTTTTATCTTAATTTTACAGGACGCACATTGATAACAGCATATCTTTTTGTTGAAGTGTTTTATCCTGTATAAAGATTCATTATAAATAAATAGATAAATAAATAAATAAAAAAATAAATAAAAAAATCTATCCTGAAAACAACTAGCAAGTAACTTCGAGAATCATCATAGCAGCATGACTCAAGAGTTTCTAAGCAGGGTGTTCTTAGATTACATGAAATATCAGCAGGCAAACTGTTACTTCGAGTTTGTAGTCTCTCATGACAGTAACAATAATAATCAATCGATCAATCTGGGTGCCGTGCCAGAACCCTGGCGTAAGCAGCCATAACGTCCTTCTCTTGGCAGACCTTCTTCAGACCTTGAGTTAGCACAGTGGGTCTCAAACCAGTTGCATACTTTAACAAAGCCCAGTACGTAGTTCTTTGCCTTCCCCTTTATCTCTTTTCTTCTACACGGCCAGTCAGCAAAACCTTTTCAAGCCTCTCCTTCCTCATCAAATGCCCAACAAACCGAACCTGCCTGTTGACGATCGTTTGTAATAAACATCTATTAGTCCCTGCCATTACGCAAAACTTCCACATTGGTTATCTTGTCTGTCCATGGTACCCTCAACATTCTCCTTAGAAACCATATTTCCACTGCTCTAATCCTGTCTTCCAGACTTTTAGAAATAGTCCAACTCTCGCAACCATATAGTAGAATTGACCAAACGTAGCATTTAAGTAGTCTAATTCTAGTTTCGATTGTCACACTACTTGACCGTAGGACATTCTCCAACTTTTTGAAGTTTGTTTTTGCAATGCCAATTCTTCTCTTTATTTCACACCTCTGATCTGGTGTCTGCTGAAACTACCCAAATAAACAAATTGTCAAACTTTCTCTAGCTCTTGGCCCTAAATCAGGATCTTACATCTTGTCTCCTTTTTTGAAAATACCATCACAAATGACTTCTTTCTGTTTACCTCCAAACCTTTCTCGCTTTTTTCTACCACTGCATCCACAATGCTTTGTAGTTTTTCTTCAGTCTGCTACCAACCCAGTATCATCTGCATATCTGATGTTGTTAACATTAACTCCACCAATAGATACCCCTTTCATGTCTTAAATGTTTCGCATGATCATTTCCGTGTAAAGTGAGAACAGGTTAGAAGATAGTACACAACCCTGTCTCACTCCCCTCATTATTTCGACATACTCACTAACTTCGCCATTGAGTCTCACAGCTGCCTTTTGTTTCCAGTATGTTTTTCAACAGCTCAATATCCTGTCCATCCAGATCTAATGCTTTCAGGATTTCAAACAAAGGCTCAATTTCTAACTCGATCAAAGGCTTTCACATAGTCAATGAAACAAAAAATGTACTTCTTTTTGTATACTAACTTCCTCTGCTAATATTTTCATGACAAAGATGGCATTTCGTATGCCCTTATCGGCTGTGAAACCCTACTGTTCTTTTGCTACCTCCCCAACTGTTCGACCCCACAGCCCACCTAGGAAAACTCTAAGAATCAGCTTTGTTACTTGGCTCATTAAGCCGATTGTTTTTAGACTCACATTTCGTAGCCGCTGTTTTCTTTGGTAGAGTTATATCATCTCTGGAAAATGACCTTCCTCATAGATTTTATTTGCTAATCTTGTTATTTGTTCAATTCGATAAAAGGCCTTACAATGGACCTGTAGATAATGATAAAGACTTCTCGTAATAAAAAAATATTACCGTGTGGAACAACTAATTATTTTTATTTGAACATTTTATTTCATCAGAATTACGAGGTAAACAAAGACAAACACACGAACAAAAGACAGAATAGGCTGGGCCATAATAGCCAGCAATATAAACTGTCATCAAGAGATACTGGGCAGCAAAGAAATTGGAACTACAAAAAAGGTCATTGGTTAGTGTCCGGAAGGATCCACCAAAAACAAAAAAATGACGTTACTTCAAAAACAGCTTCTCTTAAAACAAAAGTCAGCAATATAAAAAAGTGGTTAAAGGTATTACTGTTCGATGCAGTAGCGCTTATGTGGAGAGCCATATTCATACCAAAGTAGAAAAACAGCTAGTTTAACTAATTTAACGCATAAAATATGTATGAATCATACGTTGAGTTTATAATACAAAAATCGTTGCCTGCAGACGACAAAGAAGAGTAAATTCACGTGCAAATAATCCTATGGTTTATATTCTCAAGAACTTTTTGCTTTACATATTACACACTGAGCATTTTTCATGTCATATATATATATATATATATATATATGACTTACACTTATCAGCTATACTGGTTCCTGTATAGCTGATGAGTGTAAGTCACGAAACTTTAAGTTCTTTACATAGGTTTTGAGTTCTTTTAACTACTTACCCCTCTTTTGTATAAACAAACAAAACTACGGGTGAAAAAATTTCCAGGTCTGTTAAAAAAATGAGTCAAGAAAGCCAAAAAGAAGAAGTTGTTTTGTGTTATTCTTAATTGGTACAAAAAAAGCATCATAAAAAATTAATAGATATTCGACTTAAATAAGGTCATATTCCATTCAAACTTCGTATCTGTGCGTCAAGTCAAATGTCGAGTGTTTAAAATTCAATTTCTATTTTCCTTTTGAACTTGTCTTTCTCCAACAAACATTCATTGTGCAAAGAAAATATTTTATCTCCTCTTGCTCTGTATTTGTTGTTGTGAGAGGTGCTGCTGTAATAGACGAAGCGAGATAAATCCTAAAATGAGAGTCTGAAGAACCCATTTTTTTGTAGTTTTCTTTCCAAAGCCAAGCGTCCTAGAGAATGGGGTAAAGAAAGAAAGAAAAAGTTATTCCAAGACTAAATCGGGGGGAAAACATCTAAATCTTCTGTCAAATTACCCCATGAAGCAACTGAATTTTTTATTTAGTTAGTTTGGCACAAAAATACGAGATCTGAGGCCCTTCCTTATTCACTGTATTATCCTGGAAAAGAAACAAATTCAAGTGCAAAATGCAATCAAGTTAAAAAAACGATCTAATAGAGCGTATTTAATTTTTCTTCTAACTTGGTAGGGATATCAAACCATTCCAAAAGACCTCCAAATTCGACCTTCTAATGAATAAAACAAAATGAACACTATTTGCA
>RDPX01000237.1:498541-515019 GCA_003991215.1 Morbakka virulenta | reverse complement strand
TTTGTGAGAGTATTGATGTGGAGTACAAAAATGTATTAAGCTACTGTGGCACCAGATGGCTTTCTCTCCTTCCGTCTCTCGAGCGAATTCTGCAGATATTTCAACCATTGAAAGATTACTTTTCTGTCGAACCGTGTCCTACGATTCTATACGAGTTTTTTAACAATCCGCTTTCTGAAGCATGGCTATTTTTCGTTCATGCACAAGCTACAATATTTCATTCAGCAGTTTCTAAACTAGAAGGAGATGACGTCAGCATGGTCGAGGCTTGTCTTATTGTTGAGGAATTGTTATCATCAATAGAAGATCGAAGCAGCACTCATTTCCTACCTCTTGAGGTACGAAGACAGCTAGCGAAAGTAGACGACGAAAAATCTGCCTTTTTTAGTAAGAAGTGTCAGGATTTTTTTGCAATATCCAAGGATTATTTGCGTGTGTGGACTGCCAACCTAAAGGAGTTTCAAACTTTTGAGTGGATATTACTCAGAACCCCTGTATTTTGGGAGAAAGTTCAAGTTTCTCTGGAATCGAGTTCCACGATAATAAAGAAACTTGGTGTGAATGACAATCAATTGTTTGAGGAAGTTCGCCATCTGAAGAAGTTCACGACAGTTGAAAAAATAGCCTCTTGGAATGAAACAAAAACTGCACCTGCAAGTAGGTGGTGCGAGTTGTTCCGCTTGTTTGCATCATCGGATATTGAACATTCAGAGCTACTTAAAATCATCGAGTTTCTGTTTAGCCTCCCAGCCACAAATGCACCCGTCGAGCGAGTGTTTTCATTGATGAATAACTTTTGGACATCGGATAAGACGCAGATGACAGTCTCAACCGTAAAATCAGCGCTATTTCTGAAGTACAACTGCGCAAAAACGTGTACAAAGTTTTACGATATGCTACTATCCGATGGGCAGCTTCTGGAGGAAATACACTCATCATCAAAGTACAATTAAAATCTCGGTTAGTTTCGTACAACTAAACTATTCAATGCTATTTTTCATTGTGTATTATGTTTTTTTTGGAGAGCGTATATGACTTGAAATTTTGAATGCACAATTTTTAAGGCTACATGTAACGCGTACGTATGTTGATACATGTGTGACGTCACAAAATGTGATGATCGGAAGTATCCTTTATTTTTTTTAAAACTGTCTGGTCACCGTATTCTATAGACACTACAAGATGACCACAGACGTTTGGGTTGACCACTTATATTACAAAAACCGATTCTGCATAGACACCAATCTCCCGCGAATGATGATAGTCCGTGACCGATAGCATGGTCGAATCAATTCCAGTGGAACGAGCTTAAATGGATGCTGAGTTACAAACCTTTAAATTACATGTATTCATATACTATGCTTTGGTTAGACTCCCTTCTATGTGTTCTGTAAGTGTGTTACTTTAATTACTGTATATTCCGGTTACCAAAATGAGTTGTCCTGGCTACTAGTAGCTTTGTTTGCGTCACAGCCAAAATATCTATTAGAAACAGAAACTTACTGATGGTATGGCTCAGCAATTCAATAAATCTCCATGAGGCTTATAGAAATACATTGAGGGAAAAAAGCTTTGGCCTCATTTCCTGCCAGATAATTTTTTCAGCACATTGCACTTCAAAAATTGCTCTGGCTACAAGTAGCTTTATCTGTGTCATGGCAAAAATATCTATTAGAAACTGAAACGTGCTGATAGCATGGCTCAGCAAATTCAATAAATCTCCATCAGGGATATGCAGGTACATGGAGAAAAAAACCAGCTTTGGCCTCATTTCCTGCTAGATAACTTTTTCACCACATTGCACTTCAGTTACCTTTTGAAATTCGGACGTCACAACAAACTTTTGTCAAGTGTATGCTTCCTTCAAACATTTATAGTATAGACATGGGGTAAACCAACCTAATGAAAGTTTCCCAAGAGACAAGAAACGGTGGCTCAAAAGCTTTAGTTGTGGGCAACTTTGCCAAAATCTCCCTCATATCACAAAGAAGGCAACATAACAATGAAAACTTCATATGACAAAAAGTTTTTCAGTGTCGCATTGAACTCTCTTATCACTAAATAAAATACCAAATCCTTTTCCTACAAAAATATTCTACTGTAATTCAATGTTATTGCATAATTCAAATACAAGAATACAACTTAAATGTTTGGTTTCCCTCTTTTCCCATTTAGAGACTTGAAAAACAAATTGTGAATCTGCAAAATGACCAAGCTTCTACACATTGCCACGCTCTACTTTAAAAGTAGTAGATATCAATAACAACACTTGTAATACGAAATTGTATAACCACATAAACTATAATTTACGCGGTTTGCCAGGCAATGTATACTTATGGTCCTCCGGTAACTGGAACGATGAACCTTCCTACTATAATATCTTTGGTATAGTCCTTTCCAAAGACGAAGTTTTTACGAAATGTATTGATGATTCATCTTCTGATAAGCTTGTCACCATTGATACTACAACTACCCATAAAAGATAAATATATACTCTCAAGTGATTAGGCTGTTCTATATCCACCATGTTCTGTTCATTGCCTAGGAAAATGTAATAGGGTCTTTTCGTAAAAGGGTATGGCTTTCCACTACGCACTGACGGAGAAGTAAAATGCATACCACAACTCCACGTTGTCCTGTAGTGGGCTTTCATAAAACTGGCTCCGAGAACAGCACTCGAGGATGACACAATGGGCCATTTAGAAAAAGTGCAACCCCTTTCCAAAATTCTTTCCCCAAATCTAGTTGCAAAAAATCATGCGTAGTTGTAAAGGTAATACAAACACATATTCTAAAATTATTCTTCTCTTTTACGAAAATATAATTTCCCATATATTCACGCACCAAATCATTATTTACCCGTGTACTCACTCACCATAAAAAAATTGTTCAGTACTTTACGAATCTTATTATGTGATCTATGTCGCCTCGAAAAATAACAGCTGTTGGTAGAAGATGACCATTTGCTGTGACGGAACCAGTGCAAAGTAACTCTTCCGAGCTTTTTCGACATTCGTCAAAAAATATGATGTTCTACGCATATCTTTAAGTTAGGGGATAGCTCCCGCTTTTAGGAGAATGTCACACTGTAAAGCAAAACCAGGCAGCACCTTTCTTCTAATTGCCCTGGTTTAGTTTTGACATGCAAAATTGCCACTTTCGTAAAGTAAGACTAATTACAGCAAGAAATCTGTGTCTCCCTACTTTTCTTGCATGAACGTCAATTTCCACGCTGTAAAATTACTAGCACTGCTGATATTGACAGCTGCAGTTTAACTATTTCCACTAATCAGGAATTTTTTCCGTAAACTTGTTGTGGGTAGTATACTGAATGTACAAGCTTCAGGTTTGTACTTTTCAAAAATACTTTCGACAATTGAAAAGTCCACGCAAACCTTAATTTCTTTTAGGAAAACGGAGCTTTTACAACCCTTTGTTGCACATCCACAAATATTCAGTTCACTTTGCGATGGTAGCAAACAACAATCACTGGTCTCCTATTTTTTCCCTTGCCATCTTAACTGGCTTCATTTTTGTTTTCTTTTACCTCCTTTGGCTGTTCAAACGCAAACACACAAACATTTCCTCTGCAAAAAGTGGGGCCCTTTAAAATTTTATTGGGAGACTGGAACAAATAAATACACAAACTAGATTAACATGACAAATCTTTTAGCTAGATCCTTGGGTTTTGCTAAGTGCAAAGTGGCCAGTACCTCCTTCAATAGCAGTCTTAAAGATAAACTTCAACTTAGCTGCACTCCTTCTACTAGGTTGACTAAGCCAATTGCTTAAAACTACGGACACCTTAAATAGTGATCTCATTTATTGTATCAACAGTATATGATATGTATTTTTTAAACAACAGAAAATATAAAATCAATAAAATGTATAATATCTATAATTTATAATATTTATAAAAACTAAATTCTCACCGACACAAAGAATATGCATACACTGCTTCCCCAATATGAATAAAAAGGCTAATTATTGCTCTAAAAAATGAGAAAAGAAAATATTTCAAAAAATTAAATTCGCATAAAAAGAGCTCCAGCTTTTTTATTTTTCTATGTACCTACCTACCTACCTACCTACCTATCTATCTATCTATCTATCTATCTATCTATCTATCTATCTATCTATCTATCTATCTATCTATCCATCTATCTATCTATCTATCTATCTATCTATCTATCTATCTAACCATCTATCTAACCATCCATCTATCCATCTATCCATCTATCTATCTTATCTACCTATCCACCTATGTATGTATGTATGTATGTATGTATGTATGTATGTATGTATGTATGTATGTATGTACGTATGTGCGTTTGTATCTATGTAAGTATGTNTTAAATTCGCATAAAAAGAGCTCCAGCTTTTTTATTTTTCTATGTACCTACCTACCTACCTACCTATCTATCTATCTATCTATCTATCTATCTATCCATCTATCCATCTATCTATCTATCTATCTATCTATCTATCTATCTATCTATCTATCTATCTAACCATCTAACCATCTATCTAACCATCCATCTATCCATCTATCTATCTTATCTACCTATCCACCTATGTATGTATGTATGTATGTATGTATGTATGTATGTACGTATGTACGTATGTGCGTTTGTATCTATGTAAGTATGTATTTATCTATCTATCTATCTATCTATCTATCTATCTATCTATCAACCTATCTACCTGTTGACAAAAAGTACTGGAATGTTCCTTGCAACTCTTTGAAACCCAACAATTACTAAGGAACTGGGGTGCTTAATAAAGTAATGTTTTTTTCGAGTGCATACATTATAGAAATCTGGTCACCTGATCATCAATAACTATCAATTAGTTATAGAGAACTATTTTGGTGATGTCATCAAAATAGCTCTCTATTTCTCTCAGTTATCAAGGATCATTGTACATCTAGAAGCAACAGGTTATCATAAATAATTAAGACAGTCTGGAATGAACACTTTGTAGAAGCCAATTTTTACTTCGAAAAACGAATATACCAAAGATGCAATTCTGTTTTAATCAATGTTAATGAGGAATGACAATTTTAACTGTGAAGAATCCACACATGCATTCAAAATTTTTATATTAAAACATCTTTTGGACCATATTTTAGCATTAAATTCAATGCTGTGGAATTAAAAATCCCTAAATGGATCTTTGCTTTAAATTACATTGTCTTCAAGTGTTTAAAACATAAAAGTTTCTTGCTGGTAATAAAAATCCTATAATCTTACTTTCTCCAGTCAAAAAATTTAGTTGGTCTCTGGTTGTTTTCTCAGACTACACAATTTTGCACTTTGAGGGGCTTTTTTCTTAAAAAATTAGATTTAAAAAACAATGACTCTATCTTCTTCTTCTACAATATCTATCTTCTTTAATATAAAACTATTTAAATGTTAATTTCCTTCCAGGCAGAAATAAATACAATACCTGTAAATGGTAAAAGATAAATTTTTAAGCAGCTATACCAGTATATATTATTCATTCATTGCTGAACAAATGAACATCCTCTGCATTTAGTACATATCATCAGTCCAGTGTAGTGGAGAAGGAAAGAAAGTAACACGTTAATATGACTGTTTTTGGTACAAAAGAGCTGTTCACATATTTTCGTCTTGTAAAAGAAGTGCATTGTGATGGAGGATGCATAAATCACACAAAAAGGTCTTCATTATCAGTACTGACTTTAAGTATCATTCCAACCCATTTCTTGTTATCATATTTACATACCACAAATATAGAAGAGATGAAGTTCAAACCTGCTCAAATTAAACTCATCTTGACCATTAAACTCAAAAAGTAATGCATACATTGTATCTTGTGGCACCCATTGTTATTCCATTGTTGATCTTGAGAAGGGTTTTACATGATGAAAGCTTCTTCTATCTGGCACTGTTATAGAGGAGGCAAATCATGACTGCAAAAGCTACCTTACATTTACCATTCTCTTTTTATTTTTTATTTTTTTTAGTTTTAACATCATTTCCCCCCAGCAATCGGGGCTCAGACGGTGCCCTTCAAAGGGACTTTGAATTGGAAGTGAGGAATTTCTTGGCCGGATCCTTTTCCTGATGCCAACCAATGGCTTTTTTTTCTTTATAAAGTTCCAAATTCTCCTCGACAGCTTGGGGAATTGAACCCAGAACTCCTGGTTACTATGCAGTTGCACTAACCATTACGCCACAGCTCCTCACCATTCTCTCTTTATCAATGTAGATAAAAATAATTCCCCTTAGCTGTTCTTGGCAGAATTTTAACATGTCTGCTTTTGTTAGTATTTGTGCATGGAAAGGACATTATTACCTTACCTTTTTAGTAATGTGTTTAAAACTATACCATCACAAACTGACTTTCCATGAGTGATGGCAAAAAAATTCCTCTCACATTTAAATCCCAAGTCATTAAAATGATAGTATTGGTTAATAAAGCCTTTACAATTTTTGTACTGTGCTGCACAGTCATCAGAAATAATGTACCTTCCTTATATTAGTTGATATGGTCCTAATATATAAAATAGACTGCTTCAGAATCTTTGCTCTGATCATGAAGAAGACCATCAGACAAGATACCGATTGGGAAATTGCAGTTTACCACCAGTGCTTAAGTGACCACAAGATGAAAGGTACAAGATTGTAAATTCCAATGGGTGGCTTTGAACTTCATCTTGTACAGTTTAGCTATAGTTTTCAACAAAGTCACACAAAATTATAACTTCCTCTTGAATTAAGTTTTCTTTTAATTCTGTGAGATACTTTGCCTGAGCTTTTGCAACATACAAATGGTCAGTGATGTAATCCAGGTTTTAGCATAACAGAGAAGTACATTCATTTACAGGTAGTGGTTTTGAAATGCACAGTCTGCATACATCCATTAACTAAATGTGATACTGCCCATATCAACCTCCCTTTCTCCCTCATAATGGTCTTCATCACCACTACTGTCCCTTTTATCTTCAACAGTTATCTGAAAATGATGTATCAAATATGTTTGAACAGCAGACACCCCAAGGTAAGACTCACAATGATGAACCATGTAGATGTTACTGTTACAGTCACAAACAATCATGTCAATACATTAATGGTGAACTTTGTCTAAATTTATGACATGAAGCATCAACTTTACATTTTAGTGCTATTTGCAGACACACATAGAATTAGTACCAAATGCCCCAGCAATAACACACCATTTGGGTAACAGTGAAACAATGAATGAAAAACCCAATTAAATATGACAATATTTTTTTAATTTGGAGTATAAGCTCTTTAATGTTAAACAAAAGCAATATTATGGTGACAAGTGTCTTATTTCCAATGCTGGCAAAGTCTTGTTTTTCTTGGCATCTACCTTTAGTAGCCATCAATACAGTAGAAGTCCATGACAATTACCTTAAAGCCCTAATTTACATTTTTCCGTTGTTCTTTGCTGGGATTCTCAGAATTTCTTTTTGTTCTTACAGTCATATTACCTTTTTAATGATATCATGAGAAACACAAAAAATTTCTGCTGCAGTTTGCATTAACCATGCTTGAGGATTTTATATCAAAATTTGGATCTTTTAGTGATTATTTGAAGCTTTGGGGCCTTTATTGTCTCAGCAACCAAAAAATCAAGCTCTGCAGCATTTGTTTACAACTGATCTAGAGCATTACTATGATCAGTTGGATCTTCTAGTGATTATTTGAAGCATAGGAGACATTTTTACCTCAGCAATCAAAAACTCAAGGTCTGCAGCAATGGTTTGCAACTGACTAAGAGTATTACAGCCATTATCATCATCATCATCATCATCATCATCATCATTATGAGAACTCAATGGTGGAGGATCAAGTTTTAAGGCATTGTTACAATTTTATAACAGATTTACACAACCAATCAAATGAAGTGACAAACTGGACTTTGTGCAGCTGCCAAAAGGCAGACCTGTGCTAGCCATGGATAACTGTCTACATAAGGACAAGTAAGTAAAGTAAGATTCAAATTAATTAAATTTCCGATGGCCAACCCAAAAAGTGAAATGGAATACTATGAACCTTCAAAGGTGTAAGTTCAAGGTCCTCTAGAATTGAGTTTGGTGAAGACTTGACTCATTGGTAATCCAGTTTTCCTCAAACTCATGTGTTATGCCTTTGGCTGCTAATTTATGTAATTCTCTCTCCACAGCTTACAATTCTGATCTCTACTTCATTGCAAATTCGTTTCCACTGTATTCCAATCAAGACTTTTTACCAAGACTTGGTACTATGATATCACATACCCCTGAATTCCTAAGCTTATTGAGATTAGTGAGTGGAGTTGGCTAATTTATGTATATTACTGGTAAAAATATAAGATGTTGCTGAAACTAACCTATTGGTCATACCATAAAATATAAATAAATATGTATATAATATGTAAATATCAGAAATGAGATCACATGTTCCTTAATTTTTAGAGTCACTGTTTTTAGCTGTTTCTTCATACAAATATACAGAATTTCATAAAACAGACATTTTTCTGTTTTTCTGAGAGTCCAAATGGTGTACTCTGCAAAATATTTGCACTAAGCATGTCATCTGATAATTGTCTCTACTACAAAAAGGACTACCAAATGTCTCTAATGACACCCTGATACTAAAGTCTATAATACTTACCCCAGTCTAAGTTCAAATAAGTAGTTATCTGTTAAATATTTAAGTCTCAGTCCAGGCTTGTTCAAACGTTCAAATGGGAAACTACTGGTCTGAAAACAGAGGACCTACAACAAAATTAAAAGTAATATAAGTTTTCAAAAAAATTTAATGACCTTCCTAATGGAACCAATTAGAATTCTTAAATTCAGATATTAAAGTACGAACTACAAATGGGCTCAGTTTCATTATTATTATTATTATTATTATTATTATTATTATTATTATCAACATGATCATAAGGGTTGATAAATGTGCCACATTCAGAATTAAAAAATTCACTACAAGATCTCTTCAATTTCAACCTAAACTTTTTGTTAATAATGAAACTGTACCTCCTGTAGCCATGGGGGATGCCTTTAAGTATCTTGGGCATTACTTTGACTTTGAAATGACCAATCAGTCTCACAAATCCAAGCTTCTGTCTGTTTTACTAGATCTTCTCAAACAAATTGATTCCTTACCTATCCATCCAAAACACAAACTGCGTCTCTATAGTGAATTTGCCCTCCCAAAGGTTTCCTGGCACCTTACTGTTTCAAATGTTTCTAAGACTTGGGTGGCAGAAAATCTCGACAACCTGGTCTCTAAATACATACGCCAGTGGCTTGACCTGCCTATAAGTGCCACGCTTAGCTCCATTATTCTTTCCAAAAATCAATTTGGACTCAACTTGCAGCTGCCTACCACAAAATTTCTACAATGCCAAACTGTCACCCGTAACGCTCTGAAGTTGTCACCAAATGATAATATCCGAACATTGTGGAAAAACACAAGCAATGGTACCAATATACAACACGATGTTTATAAAAATACAAAAGAAGTTCTGAAAGCTGTACAGACAGAACACAAGGAGCGTTTACAAAGTCATCTTACTACTCAAGGTACTATTCTCTCATTTCTCTTTGACAACGCAACTTCAAAATATAACAAGTTTTGGTCCGAAGTTCAAAGTAAGCTGCCCAAAAATATCTTCAACTTTACCATTCGTTATTTGAATAACACCCTTCCAACTCGTAAAAATCTATCTAAATGGAAACTTAGTCTATCGTCCTCTTGCTCTTCCTGCTTTGAAACAGAAACCCTTCTTCATGTTGTCGCCGGCTGCAAAACGTACCTTCAGGAAGGTCGATATACTTGGAGACACAACTCAGCATTACAGTTTTTAGCAGGTTCTCTCAAATCTCTTGAAGGCTGTACAATATATGCTGATATCTGTGGATTCTTATCGCCATGTATTATAACTGGAGATGCCTTGAGGCCTGATTTGCTCTTAGTTACTCCACAACAACAGCTATACATTCTTGAATTGACCGTGGGCTATGAAACAAACCTGGATAAAAATTCTTCTCGCAAATACGAAAAATATCGTTCTTTAATTCGTGATTTACAATCCAGCTTTTCGAAAGTTAGTTTGGTAAATCTCTCCATGAGCTCTTTAGGTATATTCGGTAAATCTTGTATTACTTTCAGTAAAATGTGCAACACTTTGAACATCGACAACAAACATGAGCACTTTCTTTCAACCAAACTTTCCAACATAATCATTCGCACCACATACTACATACTCTGTCGTAGAAATAAACCATGGACCAACCCTGAACTATTGTCGCTTTATTGATTTTGTTAGTAAAATATTTAATTTTGATTTTGTTAAATAGGCAAGCCAATGCAAATTACCTTGATTAGTGAGGTTGTAATTGTATGTGTTCAGATGAAAAAATAAAAAGTTTCCATTATTATCTAATACCATTAAGGCACATTTTTTAATCTTCATGGAGGAATTTCATATTAGCATTGGGGGCTTGGATGCCATTTCACTATTTCAATGTATTTTAGTTAACATTTCAAATGGTCAAAATCCACCTTCTAAGATGTCACTTTTATATGATTTGTTCTTCACTAAAAAAATCTATATACCACTCACAAATTAGATCTTAACAGGTATTACAGTGGAGTTACTTAACAGAAACTGCATTTAACAGTTCTACTGATAATATAGCTTGGACCAACACCTAGGAACAGTTTTGATCATACAGCAAATATTTTTGTTATTTAATCTGGCTTAATTTGTAATGCTGTTCACAAAACAAAATAATATTAAAATTTTTCTTAAAGTACTTAATAGAAACAACAGATGTAGGAGCTTTATCATGCCACGAGGCATACATTTTTTCTGAACTATGTTTTAAGAGAAACTTCTCCCAATGTGAGACTACAAAAGTGATTAGGCATGGGTGTTACAATACCTTGACAGTGCAGTCATACATGTAGACAGGGATTGAATTGTTTTGAGGGTGGTGTCATACCTATGATATATTTGATGTGGTTCTTTCTTTGGTACTGGAAGCCATATTTTTGGAAGGGTATAATATATGCTGTTGATGATTGCTGTGTCAGGAATGAATTGTTTCTTTTTGTTTTCTGGAGGGTTTTTTTTGTTGTGTTGGTTTTCTTGTCTATAATCCTTTAATTTTCCAAGTAAAAGGTGTGACTTTGTGTCCAGCAGTGTTCCAATATGTCATGACTCTAGGTCTCACTTTTCTGAACAGCTCTCTTGTGCACTTTGACTCAGGTTTTGATTGGCCTCTGTAATATACACAGCAGTTATTACAGTGTAATCTGTAAACTATATTATTCCTCTCTTCAAGTGGGAGTTGTGCACTCACTGGATTTCTTGATGAAGGCATGCTTATACCTTTCAGGGGTGTCTTTCCATCTTCCTAGTTGGGTCCAGTACCTCTGTGTCATTTTGAACAAAAGATATTATTTCAAGTACAACTCTCTTAGAATGGAAGCATGGAACCTTCAGGAGGTTGTCTTACTTAATTGATACCAAGCTCAGGGTCTCCAAGAGGCCAGAGGCACTGAATCTTTAAGCTTTACAGTAAGATTCATCTCTTACCAGTCTCCTTCCTGTGTAGAGCACTACCATCTTGCTCAGAGATCTATCATCATTCTAGACCATTACTAGTCTCAATAGTATGGAAACCAGACAAACTCCAGTAGCTGACATTGCTAAATTTAAAACTTTAGTTAATTTACTATCTTAATGTTTCAACTCCATCACCTATTGTTTTGCAAAGACATTTTCATGTATGTAAAGACTACCTTCATTTTTGAAACTTTAGGTAGGAAGAATAATATGAAAATTTTGTTATGACTACATGTTTCTCTTATTCCATTACAGTGTTAATCTTTTCATCTTATTGTTCCATATTTTAAATGTCATTGTTTCTCCAATTTCAGGACATATTGAATAAAAGTGCTCAATAAAGCTTGAAATGTAAATATGAGTTCTTGTTTAGAACAGAAGATACATCAACAAAAAATAGCACATTGGTTAATTATTTCATTTTTCCACAGTTGCTTGTATTACTGCAAAGGATGAAATACCTCTTGACACAAGATTTTCTATTCAAAGGGACAGTTACTGAACCCTTTTCAGCTAAAAGCTAATTACTAAATTGATTAGGTAAAACTTACGATGCTCCTTTAATTAATAGAATCTTGGGCAGTCTTATTGAGGCATAGCCTTTCTATCAAATACCCCAAAATGCATTTGATGTTGCAAACATCAATGGCATTCAGTATGCATTCTTGAAATGAGTAAAAAGTCTATGTTTTGCTATGTCAAGGCAAGGAAAACAGCTTACAGGCTTTGTGCACAAACATCTCAGTATTGATAGTAAGGAGAATTAATTAAACTACCGTTTCTGAAGCCAAGGTGAATAAAGTCCTTTGTCTCATCATGGAGGTGGTCAAGAATAGGAATAATCGAAGTAGTATTTACTTTTGGACCCCTCTCTTTTCCCAGCATTTTCCCTGTAGCTGTCACAAAGAGAAATGCTGGAGCAGGTAAAACAAATTAAATTTCTTTAAATTACTCTGAACAATAATAAACCTGATATGTCAAAACCTGAGATAATCTATGCTATTACAATCCTAGGTCCCTTAAAATATTTTTATACATACTACATTCATATAAAATTAGTATAAAAAATTGTAATCTGCATTATATGAAATCTTATATTTTATATTACACCCTTTCTCACTTTATTTTCTTTGTAAACTTGTTGAAAATGGATATACTGGGTCTTCCCTTGATGGAACCCCTGGTAAACAGTGGGCCCATTTTTGTCTTTCACAGATTTTCATCTATGAAACATCTGAAGGGAAGCAACAGATCATGAAAAGGTGGGGCAGAAACCAAGCAAGACAACAACATAAAATGCAAGACATACGAATTGTCCCTCCAGGGCCCTCCGTGGTAAGGCACTCCATCTTGAATTGGTCTTCAGCCAAGGCCCAAGCATCTCGAGATCCTTGTCCTGCATGGTTGGACCCTATAGCCAAAGCCCAGACCAAGGAGAGACTAGAGCTCTACACTTGATCTTCGCCAAAAGGCTATATGGAATACCATTAAATGCATGCTACTCCACTACATTTGTTACTTACCTTATCTTCAGGGGTCATCTGATTAACATTGATTAAACTTGACGTTAACTAAAGCAATCTGTAAACAAAAGCTATCAAAAAGTTCAAGGAAGCCTTCAAATTCAGTGTTCTTTTACCAGTGGAAGTATATTTCTTTTGGGCTTCTACAAAGTAATGTTTGTGAACTTGCTGCAATTTTTTCCATGGTACACTTGACAGAAAAACTCAAACTTTCTGTTTAAAGATAAAACCAAATAAGCAGTAGTTACTTGAACGGTAATTATGGTACTAACGTTTGGAAATTAATGCTACAAACACAGGGATTTGACTAGTACCTTCAATGATGTTGTTCAGTTGTGTTAGTAAGCTGCACGGAATTTTACTGTGGTGTCGCTAATAGCTTCACTCCACCCAGCTGCATTTGTTTCGTGTGCTGATTAAATACCACTGGCCTTATTTCCCATTACTTCTACGCCACTAAACTACTGTTAGAACAAATGCTTCTGCCTTAAAATCTTAGCTTCTAATGATACACGTTCTTGGAGAGAAAAAAGAAATACAGGATTTGAAGAAAAATGCTCGTTATGGCTGCAACTACACTACATCGAAAATTACATCATTGGACTGTGGTGTACTATAAAACCATAATAGTAATATAGAATACACATAACGCTTGAACAAATTTAAAACGTTCAATACGACCCTCAAAGACCATTCCAAATTAACTGAAGCTCAATAAAGCAACTCCAAACAACACGTAAACAAGAAAGAGAAATTGCAACACCTACCTCATAAAGAACAACAGTAAAAAGGACTACGAAAGATGATAATAATGGTGGAAATGCAAAATATTCATCAGAAGTATCATCTTCTTCAGAAGAACTCGAGTCTTTTCTCTTGATTTTCGGTTTCATTTTACTTACTCAAAGGTAAATAGACTTGCTTCAGGTGAAACTTATTGTACCATGTGGTTTATCACCCAAGAAGTTAGTGTGAGATGGTGTGGAACAAACCTCCTTGTTTGTTCCTTGAACAATCGGACAACAATCATGTCAGGCAACAATACATGGTGAAAGCACAAGAAAGACAACAAATAACATCCACCAGATGGTGGACTCGCAGGAACATCACAGTGCAGCCTCAACTCCAATTCTCTACTTCAAAAGATTTACAATGTCTGGGTTTGCGTCCTTGGACTCAAAGACACATCTATTTTGTGGGTGATGAAGGCACTACTTTACCCATACGCAGTAGAATGCTTTCCCTTGAATCACCCCACTACAGACCAGTACTCAGTATCACTCTAGTTGTTATTTGCCTTGCTGCTTTCTTAGCTTTCCTCCCTTGCTTATCTGTTCTTTGTTAATGTTGTCTGTGGTGGCTGTTGGGGCATGGACTGTGGCTTCCGCTGGTTTCCCATTGCAGGGTTAAGTGCTCCACATAACATGCCAATATTTGTTCCAAGAACCACTTGTGTACCTCTATCTGTGTAAATTTGTGCGAGTGTCAGCCCCTGTGCTACATAGTGGTTTGATGGATTGCTTCTCTTTTAGGTGCACCACTTACGCCCCAGTGATGTCCTACGAAAATTCAGGTTTATCCCAAATGGTCCTCTTGGAAAGCTACATCCACCTTCTGACGGGTTTAACCAGAGGTCGTGAAAGAGCAGCTTAGAAACCGAACACTAAAGTCAAAAACTGAGTTCCCCGAACGAGAATCCATCCAGGAGCACAAAGAAAAGTGGGCTAGATTCTGTAGTACGCAAGGCATTCAGTTTAGAAGCGAAATAAACCCTGGTGCAACAGCAAACCAAAGCCGAATTTTTCTCCCCTGCCTTGTCAGATAGATAAATGTCTATCTGACATGAGATACGCTGTGGTGCCTCATGTTTGAATGGCAGAAAACAGTGGATTGGAATTACAATGTGGTACAGTAGCGTTAGAGGTTTGGCAGGATACGGGGTTTTTTGGTCTGAAAAAGACCATTCCAAGATAACGGTAGTCACAGTTCCCCGCTTCGTCCCAAAATCAGTTGGAGGACCAGACAGGTAAAGGAGACTGCCTTTGAAAGCAAGACAGAGCAGAGAGCAAAATGGTTAACAGTGGCCTTATGCAATGCAGACGGAGTCTCAAAGAAGAAGCTCCCACTCATTAAAATACTCCAAAATGAAGATGCCGAGATAGAGTGCGTGGAGGAACTCACTTTATCAAAAAGTTGAGTTTAATAAAAGAGTAAGATCGACACATTACAATGGATACTGCAGGTCATGAAAAGATTAGTGGAGTTAACAGTCAACGACAATTCATGAAAGACAGGTCAGAAAGCACAGCTTCTTTTGCTCAGTAAATCGAGATCTGACTTTAAATACTTTGGACATTTCCAAGGACAATTGCATGATCTTTGGATATTTTGGTATTTATTTCCAGAGATGGGGAAAAAATGAGTTTAGTGATTCAGGAGATGAGGTAGACAGTTGGTAAACTGTGGATTTGTTCCACCTCCAGACAACCCTGAGGACACAATAATACGTTTCTTAAAACTGGGTGAAAGCAAGTGCAGCATGCACAGTGGTTAAACAACGAGCAGGGGTGATCAAAAGGCAACCAAAGTAGGTGGGGTAAAGTTGAACTATAAGAAGGCCAGATCAAAAGACTTGGTATATGCACATACCATTTTGCCCTCATTTTTGTATACTTTAGATGAATACAGAGCCAGCATCATTACCAATCAAAATTATACTAAAGTATCGTGAATGTTTCTTGTACAGCAGGAGGAGCAGAAAAGAAATTCGGTTAGACTTTCGGTTACAGATTGGATCATTGGCATCATTACTGCTTACCTATATAAAAGGATACAAAAAAGAGAAAGCGTTGAGCTAAACGTCAACTCTCTAACAAAATATTCTTTCACAGACATGAAATAAAGAATTGGCACAAATCATTGCGTAATAACAAATACATTAATCAGTTAAGTACTTTATAACAATATTTGGGTTGACAGCGCAATTCCTATGCACAAATATGGAATGTGTATAAGGACAATGCTTTAGATTATAGCAATGTGCAAAAGAGCGTCTGGAGTTTGCATGAAGAAAAGCTGAAAAGTCCGACAGTGAGTACCGGTTGTCGGTCCACTTCTGTAACACTGAAAACAGATCACAGCCGGATGTTGTGGTCGGAACAGATAGATTCTTAACTCCTGAGAGGAGGACAGAAAATCTTGGACTAAGTTAAGTGAAGCCCTTATAGCATTGTCAAATCGAATCGCATTCAAAAGGGTTTTAAAAGTGTGTGTGTGTGTGTGTGTGTGTGTGTGTGTGAGAGAGAGAGAGAGAGAGAGAGAGAGAGAGTGAGAGAG
>RDPX01000237.1:478890-498526 GCA_003991215.1 Morbakka virulenta | reverse complement strand
AGGAGAGAGGAGAGAGAGAGAGAGAGAGAGAGAGAGAGAGAGAGAGAGAGAGAGAGCTGAATGCTGAGTACAATACTAACATAGTAAAGTCTGCATTTTCAAACAAAGTCAGGAAGACAACATGTCTATGAAAGGCTTGTTACCAGTATTGTAATAAAGCTTTATCTTTTCAACACAACAAAACTAAATAAACTACGCTGATCAATGTCTATGCTCCCATCGTGACCAATCCTGATGATATCAAGAAGACTTTCTATAAATATCTGAAAGCGACAATCTCTCCTGTGCCCAGAAGAGACAAAATCATTCTATTGGGTGATTTCAACGCTAAGGTCTCAATAGGCTACATTAACCAGAGTATTGTACTAGGAAGAAATGAAATAGAAAAGTGAAACACCAACGGAGTTTTGCTGCTTGCAACTTTCTCTGTACACGAGTTGATTGTCACTAACTACATTTCACACCTCACCTACCGGCGTGCTTTTCTCTCTTCTCGCTCGATGTTTCTGAAAAAAACTTTTTGCAGACGTCTATTGTAAATTTCCGCCAAGTTATCCTGTCTCCTGCGATTGCTCTCCACGTATTAAGTGCATACCTACGCTCAAATTTCTTCTTCATGGTATCTTTTTATGCACAAAGACGGCAACCTACTTTTCCTGAACCCTCTGCCAGTTCTCTGTAGAAGACTGGCTTTACATGTCACTCATCTTGAAAACATGCAATATGGCCTATTTCAGGCAATGTGTTCCTGATAAGAATTATTTCAATATCTATAGGTTTAGTCAAATTCAGCGTATCATTATTTTTGATGTGGTGATCTTGCCTGGTTTTTAATAGACCTTAAGTGCCTTTAATATGCTATTCTAAGTAGCTTGAAATGATGACTGTATAGAATTTAGGTCTCCCTTCCATACGTCATTAGCCGTAAGACCCATTGATTGCAATTTTTAGCTTTGTATGTACTGTTGAATCTCTCTATATTCAATAATCCTTTCGCTAAGACTTACCATTGCACACGATGCACACTAAAACTGTGGTGTTATCTTATCATCTAAAGTTTAGTTCTTGCTGACCAAACCATCTCAATATTTTTCTAGGCTCTGAACATTTTTCAGCTTTCGTCCATCAACAAAAAAATCAACCCCTTCACCTACATTCCTGTTTTCTGTTTTCTTGACCTTCATCGTGAGACAATCTTTTTTCACACATTGCAACCAAGAGCTTTTAAAGTTCTCTCCTATTCATCCCTCTAAGCTTCTTCTATGGTCTGTCTGTGTTGGTGCCCTGTCATTTCATGACGTTGGCGATCATGGTTTTCCAACGTTTTCTGTCTTTTGAGGCTTTCAGCAGTTCTACTTCTGTAATCTCGGCTGCCCTCCCCACCGACAACTCCTTCTTCATTCAACTGCTTACGCTACTCAAGAATGTTGTTCTCTGACGCCCTCTACTTCTGCTTCCTTCTATTTTTCCCGTGATGGTAAGATTCTCCAATATTTCTTTTCTCATAATGTGGCCAAAGAATTCCAGTTGTCGCTTTCGAAGTTTCCTCATCAACGTTCTTCCTCTCCCGCAGGACTTCCTCGTTCGTAACCATCTTTGTCCATGATATTTTTAACATTCTTCTATAAAACCACATTTCTGTTGCCTCTAACTTTTTCTCCATTGCGGCTGAAATTGTTCACCATTCACTACAGTACAATAAGGTTGACAACACGTAGCATTCTAAAATTCGTATCTTTGTAGTTATTGACAATTGTCGGTCTTTTAAGATTTTTGAAAGGCTTTCGAACGTAGTTTTCGCAATTCCTATCCTTCTTTTGATCTCTTTGTCGCTTTTGCCATCTGCTGTTAACACGCTTCCTAGGTATTTAAAGTTTTCAACTTGTTTGATGGTGCTGTTGCCAACTTTTAGAGAACATTTCGGAATAATTGCTTTTTTACTAACTACAAGGGACTTTGTTTTCTTACAATTAATTGTTAGACCTTTTGCTTCGCTAGCTTCTACAACTTTATCAAGTAACTTTTGAAGTTGTTCTTCTGACTCCGAGACAAAAACGGTATCGTCTGCGTAGCGTAAGTTGTTAATATTGTGTCCACCGACGGTGATGCCTTGCAAGCCATATAATTCTCTCATTATAGTTTCACTATACAGATTAAACAGGTCAGGTGAGAACACACATTCTTGACCCACGCCTCGTTTAATTTTCGTGAAGTCGCTAAGTTCATTGGCAGCTCTCATACATGCTGATTTTTCCCAATATAGGTTGCGCAGCAGTCTTAAGTCTTTGCCATCTATTTCTATGGAATGCATTAGCTTCAGAAGTTCTTCATGTTTCACCTTGTCAAACGCTTTTGTGTAGTCGATAAAGCACAAGTACAAGTCTTTTCCCATTTCTATGCCTCCTTCAGAAATCATTCGTGTCATCCAGATCGCGTAACGTGTGCCAGCATCCTCTACAAAAACACTTTGCTCTTCACCAATTTCTGCCTTGACTTTACTGCGTGCTCTAGACACAGTAATCTTTAGAATGATTTTCATGATTTGGCTCATCAGGCTAATTGTTCGGTGTAATTCCTGGCGGTCCATTTCTTCAATTGTTTTTTTTACATCGAGCATCCGAGGAGATAGGTGACTCAAGGTAGCTGAGTGATGAAACTTATTCCATGAGTTTCTCTGACGTAGTAGCCATGTTGGTAGGGTTCACTCTTCGAAATAATACGTATGCTTTCTTTTTGCCTGTTAATTTGCAAGCCGAGGCCTTCTGTTGGTTCTCTAACAGAATCAAAGAGCTTTTTCAAATGTCTTACTGGTCCCAACTTTGCCGAATGTCGAGAAAAAGGTCCTGATGGTGCATTCATGGCTCTTTCACTAAGCACTCTTGTTATTAAGAGTGCATGTTTTGTCCTTCTACCTTTCATGACACTGAAATCCTTTCATGACACTGAAATGTATCTCAGCTATCACTGTAAATTTTTTCTATCTTATCCATTTTAAGATGATATTCAGATCTATTTTAAGAATATGATATATGAAGCTGATGTTCCCAGAATTTGTACAGTCAAGGATGCCAGGGAGTTTTGAAAGGGCAATAAAGATGGATTTCAGCATTTTCAGGAAAAATTCACCAGCTTCGTAGATTTTAGTAATCATGTACCAGACAATTACAACATCCTTGTCACTTAATGCTTTGGGTATTTCCATGCATAATAAATCTTGCTTACATGCTTTCCAGACATAAAATTTCCAATTTCCCACTGCACCTCAGAGTTCAAAATGGTAGGCCCTGTCACTGCTGTCCTGAGAACTAAATATTCAGTTTTTTGCTCGTCATCGTCAAGCACATCCTTGAAATATAACTGTCAACCAGCTCCTATATCCTGAAACTCATCAATAACATAAACGTCTTTAGACGTAATACGCTTTGAAGGAAGAGATGACCGAAAACCAAGATTCACTTTGATCTTTTTGAACATTTGGTTTGTAGTGAGACCTTTCTTTCTCCTTACACCATTCTTAAAGCTGTTTCTCTTCCGTTTCCTTGCTTTTTTCAAGAATTCTTTATTGATTATATTGTACTGCAATAAACTGGATTTGATTTTGAAACCCTTCGGTTTTCCATGACATCTTTGAGTTCAAAACTAAACCATTGCGACTATGGCTTTCTCCTTTCTTCTATGGGGTACAAGGCTTTTTGCTGCTACTTCGAAAAATAATATTAGAACTTGAGAATGATCAGTAATATCCATTAGATATTCTGATGGGCGACTCTACAGCGCTTCTTTCTTGAAAATTTTCGTATTACTTGGACCTGCCCTGAGATACTGAGGTTAGGTTTTGGTCTGAGATCTGATTTTTTATTACTTTTAAGAGACAGTTTTGCAGTCTTAACTGTGGCTATAGACGGCATCAGCACATGGATATGATGCGAGTTTTTGACTGCATATCTGAACCTACCACTGAAAATGTCATAAGCTATTTGGTCTTTTGCTTTGCCTCCCAGACAAGTGCAAGTTTATCGTCACCTTGGGTATAAATTAAACCATGCATTCGTTATGATTAGCTTGCTTTCTATATGCCACTCAATTAAAATGCCACCTCTTTTAATTTTTTACCAAAACCATATCCTCCAACTGTTTCCCATTCTTTTTCTGAACCCACTTTGGTTTTGAGGTCATGCATTACAATTATGATCTTAGTTTATTTACACAAAGAGTCGTCTAAAGATGCGTAGAAGTCATTGATTCCATAGCTTCAGGTATAGGAGCATACACAACAGTCATGTTGACATTGAAAGGACTGCTCTTAGTTTGACTAAGAGCATTTACTTATTTGTGAGCCAAAAAAAAGCACAGAGATTGCAAAAGTCTTGTAAAGCGATACCCCACCTATATGTCCTTAAACACATGGCTATAACTCAGTCAGAGGACTGCCTCTACTTAAAGACACTTCAAGATTCGACTACTCAACTTCGGTACAACTTCCTAGATTCTGAAATTTAACTATATTTACAGGTATTTATACAATAAATATAAGTTAAAAAAGGGAAAGTACATAACTTTTCTAAATTGGGGCAATAGCAATTTGCTGACAGGTACCTATGGAAACTGGAGTAATGCTGTCACATGCTTATTCATGGACTCAAACAAAATCAAAGTGAACAGAGACGCATGATCAGAAGCATAATTGAAATAGTAATAAACAAAACCTATGAGCATGACACTGTAGGACTAAAAATTTTACCTGATTTATATCATTCACACTGGATAATCTAACAATAATCAAATAACAACTCTTTTAGGAATCTCAAGATATATTCGTCTCTTCCATAACACCAGATAAATTTATTTTCATTCATAAAATCAACTTCCTGCAAATGACTTCGCAGAGCCCCAATGACTGAACGACCATTCTTCCATACCAATTTTTAGATTATCTAGCTTTCCAGCTTGATAGAGTGTTCGAACGTTTCCTAAACAGATTTTTGATAGCACCGATCTGACGTTTTCAGTCATTGTTATGCATAAAAATGTTGCAATAGGCATTGGCTGAAAGATTTCGATGACCCTCTTGCATCAATAATGCGTCGTTACAAACACGACACCTATGAGCAGAGTGCAATCGTTCTCCTTAATGTTGTTTTTTGTGTTGCTCCTTGTGATGATTGACTTGGGCTGGGAACAAGGTGAAATAGCCCAATTCCCCTTCCTCAGGAAACTGTTAGTTTGACTTTCACTCTGCTGGCAACATGACGTCTAAAGTATGCAGATCGCACTGCGTGCAGTTCACTCCCATCGCAAGGTTGCTTACCATCTAGACCAGGACTTGGGTTTGTCTGGGTTTTCTACTTTTAATGTCGGTCTTCCTCCTTTTCAATTTTAATTGGACATCAAGCTGTTTTATGTCTGGATGTTCTCCACTTCATCGAGTATGCCCAAATCAGCATCAGTTGATTAGTTTAGGAGTTTTGCAAAATGTTCAAACCACCTTTCTTTAATATCCTTTACAGAAAAAATTAAAGCCACTATTTCTCTCACTGGATGGAGCGTTTTAATTTTGGGCCATTAACAGCAATAATTGTAAAATAAAACTCTTTCGTGTTTTTTTATTTTATTTTTTTTATATATTTCACCGAGTTCCCTTTCACTTCCAAGACAAAACTATGTCTGCAATCTTGTTCTTTCAGCTTCCACCATCTGATCTTTCGTTCCGTTCTCTTTGTCTTTTTTTGCTCTGACACTACCCTACAGACAACCATGCGGTGCTGACTTAAAGCTCACTACCCCGCTACTGCTATTCAGTCTATTACTTTCTTAAGGTGTCGCTTCCTACCTGGACATAGTCGATCTGAATCTTGTTATTTCCTTTTTGATAAGTGATTCTTTGCTCATTAGTTTTCATGAAGTAGATGTTAGTAATAGCCAACTTTCAGCTTGATGCAAACTCAGCTACTTTTACTCCATTATTACTTGTTCCCCAGCCATACCTTTCCATGTGTTTCCTGTTGACTGGGATATTAAATCTCGATCAACGACGTCGGTTTCCAAAAAAATACTCGGTGGCACTTTCGGTAGGGGAAAACTAAACAAGGGTACTGGGTGGTGGAATGACGAAGTACAGGAATGCCCTAGGAAGAAGAAAGAAGGATACTATAAATGGTATGAATTGCAAACTGATAAGAAAGAAGAGAAATACTGTAATGTCAGCTGGAAAGTGAAAAAGAGTGTGGTGGAAGCCATCTTTCAATGAGCTTTCAATGAGCTTTCAATGAGCTTTACAATAACCTTGAAACAACGGAAGGACAGAAAAGTGTATATCGCATGATAAAGCAGTTTGATCGAGCTTCCAAGGACGTGTAACACGTAAAAAGTATTAAGAATGCAGAGGGTTATATTCTGAATTTGGAGGAAGACATCTTAAAGAGATGGAAGGAGTATTACAAGAAGCTAATGAACGAGGAAAGTGCAAGGAAAAGTAGAGAAGATGGCAAAGGACCTGTGGAGGGGATCAACGAGTAAAAGGTGAAGAGACCTTTAAATAGGATAAAGAATGGAAAAGCAGTCGGCCCGGACGGCATCCTAACAGGAGTAAGGAAATGCCTAGGAAATAGTGCCCTTGCGTTCTTGACATCAATGTATAATGATGTCATGGTAACCGAGCTCCTGCCAGAAGACTGGCGAAAGCGCACCCTTATACCCATTTTCAAGAACAAAATCTTCTTATGCAGAAATGGTATATGAGTTGAATTTTGAATTATGAAAACGTTTATCACATTCAAAAAAAAGTAAAGAATGAATATATCTTCTCCAATTTAATATATACCAATATTTAATGAAAGTAAATACGTTTTACTCAAAGTAGATAGACAGATTATTTTCCCTGTTTCTTTTTGTTTATCTTTTTTAATGGGATTTTTTGGTGTTTTCCATACCTTGGTTTTGCAGTTTTTTCATCGATAAATGTGTCAAAGTAGAATTGTTTACTTTTTGTGTCGTCCTTGATGGTTAGTTTGTTTTCAAGCTTGATTATTCTTTCTTCCAGTTGTTCTTTGTTTCCAGTATCAACTCTGTATGCTATACAATTTTTTGTTTTCATCAGATTAAATTTAATGTTTAACAATAGTTCGCCGTTTGTTGCCAGGTCAGGTCAGGTCAGTTCTTGCTTTACTACTGGTAAAATGTAATCCAGTACAACCTGTTGCATCGTCGAGTGGTCGGCGACCAAACCGGCTCCTCCACAAGGTTCCAAATCTGGTAAGGAGGGCTTATGAACTCTTAAGGGTCAACAGCCAACTAGCTAGAGATGGTGTCTCAATAAAACACCCTGCAGAAAGAACTTTGGACCTGTACTGCAGATTTTTCCCCTTCGTATATGCAGCCGCTTGAGGGGGGGAGCCAGCCTACCTGAGTAACGGTCACAACCCCGAGAAAAAGCAGAGTGTTGCCAAACAGGAAGGGTATCCGCGGCATAAAAGCCCCAGCTCGAAACCAAAAAACTATGGAAGAAGTCTCAGACGATATAGCCTTCAGTCCTGTGCAGCCCCTAAATGGGCAGAGGATGCTAAGAATCCCAAGGCCGGTAAAAACAAATGATTGAAAGAGGAAGTTCAAGAAATCTGTCATTAAGATTGGTACTCTGAATCTTGGATATATGACTGGAAAAGGAAGGGAACTTGGAAACTTGCAGACATGATGGAAAGAAGAAAGCTGGATATTTTTTGTGTTTAAGAAAGGAGGTGGAAGGGGAACAAAGCAAAAGAACCTAGGGAGGATTTAAGCTATTCTATTCTATTCACCACAAAGACAATATCATTAGTGTGATAAGGCGGAATGATAGAATGATGATTGTGAAAGTGACAATAGGAGAAATGATTTTCAATATAATCAGCATTTACGCGCCACAAGTTGGCTGAGATGAAAAAGAAAAGTTTAACTTTTAGTAAGACCAAGATGGTTTGATTTCTGATATACCTGATGAGGAGGGCATATAAAGTAATTTATATTTAACGGGTATATAGGATAAAATTACAGGGCAACTAAGAGAATTTATGGTGGACATGGCCTCGGAACAATAAATAACGAAGGAGAAAAATTGATTGACTTTGCAGTTGCATACTATATGGGAATATTGAATTCGTTTTATTGTAAGTGAGATTACATAACATATGCTAGTGGAGGCCATGAATCACAGCTTGATTATATTTTGTACAGAAGAAAGCAAATGAGAAAAGTTAAGAACTGCAAAGTCATCAAAGGAGAAGGAGTAGAAAAACAGCATCGTCCAGTTGTTGCAGAGATAAATATTAAGATAGCAAGAAAAGTTAAGAAATGATCACTACCGAAAATTAAGTGGTGAAAAATGAAGGATGCAGAATTGAGAGATCACTTAATACTCTTCTGTCAAAGAGTATTAAGTGATATCGACATCAAAGAAGAATGTAGGAGAATGGTGGCAGTACAACTCGCAAGTGATCTTAAGAATAAGAAAAGAAGTATTTGGAAAACATCGGGCAAAGACCTTCTTGATGACAATGAGACATGGTGATGGAATGAAGAAGTGGCTGAAGTTATTAAGGAGAAGAAATGAGGCTAAAAAGGAATGTTACAAAGAAAAAAATTAGATCAATAAAGGAAGACTCAAAGCGACAAATAAAGCTGCAAAGAAAGCGGTGGCCACTGCTAGAGCAGAAGCGAGAGAAGAAATGTATGAAGAGCTAGAGACAGTAGAAGGGCAGAAGATGACCTATAGAGTTGCAAAATTAAGAGACAGAAAAAAGGGCCAGACACACATAAGACATATGAAAGATGAAAATGGGAATGTATTGTAAAAGATGGAAAAATTATTTTAAAGGCCTCCTAAGTGAAGAAAACTCGAATTTACCAGGTGGCGAAGGAATGCCAAATGAAAGGAAAACAGAGAACATAAGTCGTATGGACGTAATGAGAGGATTAAAAGAAATAAAGGTGAACAAAGCAGGAGGCCCAGATAAAATCCCAATCAAAGTTTGGAAATGACTTGATGATGCTGGTATAGACTTCCTCTGAGATATGATGAGAATATCTTCTCGCAGGAGAAAATCCAATCTAAATGGAGAAAAGGCTCTATAATACTCCTCTACAAAGATAGGGGTGATATACAGCAATTTTTCAACTACAGGGGCATCAAACTCTTATCACTCACTATGAATCTCTGGCAACGGATAATGGCAAGAAGGATTGCGAGTGAGACCGGTTTCTGAAAACCAATTTGGATTCATTGAAAGTATCGTGAGAAACAAAAAGGACTATATGTGGCATTCACAGACCTTGAAAAGGCATCTGATTGAGTCCCAAGGTAGGAAGTTTGGTGATACATGAGAGAAAAAGGAGTAAGTGAAAAGTATGTGAGTCTGGTTCAAGATATGTACGATGGAGTTACCTCATGTCTTAACAGCTGTCTTGGCATCTCAGATGAGTTTACTATCCGAGTCGGATTGCATCAAGGCTCTGCTCTCAGTCCTTACCTCTTTGATCTCATAATGAATCTCATTAGTGAAGGTGTTTCGAGTTATGCCCCGTGGACCATGCTATTTTCCGATGATTTGCAAGACAAAAGCGGAACTTCGAAGGCGACAAGCAAGATGGAAGAGTGCTCTGGAAGGGAAAGGCTTTAAAATAAGTAGAACAAAAACCAAATATCTTCAGTTTAACGACTTCGAAGACCTTGACTACATGAGGATGGGTGAGGAAATTGTCAAGAAGACTCCAGCTTTCAAGTATCTGGGTACGCATGTAAGTGAAGATGGTGAGCTCGACATGGAGATAAACCATCGGATCCAGTGCGGATGGAACTCCTAGAGAAACCTGTGTGACAAGAAGATGAATGTCAGGCTGAAACAAAAATGTGTACAAAAACAGCTGTGCACCCAGCAATGCTACACAGCAGTAAAACCTGGGCAACAAAGAAGGCACTGGAGAGGAAGATGAAATGTTGCAGAGATAAGGATGTTACGCTGGTTGTGTGGAGTCAGAAAAAGAGATAAAATCAGGAATGAGATGATACGAAGAAAAGTGAAGGTAGCTGAAATAAGCTCTAAGATACGAGAAAGAAGACTAAATGGATATGGTCATGTCATGAAAAAAGAGGAGGACTATGTTGGAAGAAGAGTGATGGTCAATGGAAATTCTAGGACACAGAAGAAGAAGGCGACCTATATTTAGATGGAAAGGCAGACTAAAGGAAGATATGCAGGAAGATATTTCAAATAGGTCAAATTCAAATGATCCATGATTTGGATCCTTTAAACTATATTGAGGGTTTAGTTGTTATGTGTTATATCAATAATTCTTAACATTGTCATATTATCCTTGTGCTTCTTTGTTTTGAGGTATCTTGTTTTACCGGCCAATGTATAGTTATGACCAGCAAAAACATTCCACCACCATTCTTTATTTACCATAATTTTAGTTTTTGATTGTCGTTTCTGCTCTTTGTCTGAAATTTTAATTTTTACTATCGTTAGGTCTGCCACTTTTTGATTTCTCCATATATATTAATACTATATATTTTGTTAAAACACTCCATATATCTCTTAAGTCTTTGATTGGTATCCAACTGTTAAAGTCATTGCTATATATAAACCGTAACCAGTTATCTAGTCAGAATCAACAAACTTAGTTTTTGTAGATCCATGAATTCCACATGTTGATTCAAGCATTCTTTTCTTACATCAACACAAAATGAATTGTACATTGGATATTAATATGCTGTAGGCTAGATAGTTTCATCAAAATTTTTCTTTACACCCTTTGACTCTTTATTAAGAAAAAGGAATTCTTAAGGACCTAATGTATCAAACAAAAACGAATTAATCCTGTTTTCTTTCCCAATTAAGTTGGTATGATTTTTCGTTACAGATGGATAAAGTATCATATGAGAATCTTATTTCTTATGGTACATCATAAAATGATTGAGACAAATAAATTGGTGATATACAATGATGTCTTTCATCAGTAAGGTGCTATGTTATTTTACATTAAACTTTTTATGAAGCATTTATTAGATCATCAAAGAGAACTATTTTTCTATTTCGGACGGGGTATTCTGATGTATCTAATATTTTATCCCTACCCTTGATCTTCATAACCTTATATCCAACTTCTGAAGATATATTACTTATCATTGTTTGTAGATATTTTACTTTTTCTTGTTGTTGATTTGGTGTTGATTTGTTCATAATAGACTAATGGTTTTCTTAACATACGTATTATTGAATTACTTTTTCGCATCCTGACTGAGCACAAACCAACATTCAATATTTTTCATTCAAAAAGTTATTTAAGCTTCATTTTGTGTTTTCTTTTGCAGTGACATCATTGTTCGGAATCTTCATGTATATTATATGGGTTATTAAAATAATGTATTTTAACACTTATCTATAAAGATAACTGCATTTTAACCCCTACTTTATCTAACCACATAATAAATAAATGGATTTAAAAAAACAAATTGATGAGAATTATGAAAGTGAGCTTATAAAATGTAAGATAAAGAAAGAAATCAGAGATTATCGTGATGAAATCGAGGATCAACAGTTTGAGAATATAGACAGAGGTTAAAACCGATTGTTGAATCCCAAGAAGGTATTCAAAACGATTGATGATAAACAGAATCAATGAATTGAGGAAATGATGAAATAAAAAATGGCTATTACTCGTGGGCTAGAAGATCTCAAATACTGTCGCGCATAAATCGCCAATTTGCGCTGATTTGTTGATCAATAATAAATAAGAAGACCACTTCTGAGTACAGTCTTTCCTTCCTTTATAAATTGCATACATGTACTGAAGAGCTTACAATTCCACTAACTTTTAAACAAAATAGAACCTAAAAATATCGACCAATCACAAAATTTCTACGGTCATACGTGCTCCTGTATTAAATTGAGTCGCGTTACTCCAATATCTCAGAGAATGAAGATTTCCTGTCCCGAGATTATAAACCAAGTCGCACGTATATTTAATCACGTTTGCTGAAATTTTTAGTCGCAAATGACGCAAATGAATCAATCTTTAACAACTAATTAAAATCTACTTCTAATCCGTTACCAAACAGGTATACAAAACAACTTGAGAAGAAAAAAATGAAAAGTGAATAATTTACATTTTAAGGCCGATTCATTCTCCAACAAATACAATCAATGATCATGATCAAAGCAATTACTGGAGAAAGAATCATTACCAATAGACTATCCACCTCCAGCTGCAAACTTCAAAAAAGGGTTTGATCAGATCAAGTTGATCACGTTTGATCAAGAGAATCAATAAAATCTAGTCAGATCCGGAAAATTGGTTAGTAATAATGCTGATCAAATAAATGCGATGTTACAAAACGCAAACAAAACTAAAAAAAAAGGTTGGGTGCTCAAAAAGGCGAAAGCACAAAAGAATAGACAAACAGAATCTAACAATAAAAAGTGTATGTTGGAAAAGACACCTGGCACACAGAAAAGTTAGTGATGCACAAATAGCCATTCCTGACTGGAAACCATTTTGCATTCGCCTTGCAATTGTCTCAATTGCCCCTCGTCTACGCTCTACAGATCTACATGATTGTAGACATCTACTTGAATTAATTAAAAGATACTGACTGAGATCGAGCTGGAATAATCACAGAAGGAAAAAGAACTATGGGCCAAGGTGTTAGGAAGTACAAACAACTCAGAGAAATGCTTATGAGATTGACAATGTTATGTATGGGGGACTGGTGAGTAATGTTCCAAATTGGTTGATGAGAATTTTATTGAAGCTCATAAGGATGGAAAAATCGTTTACGAAGATAAAGGAAATCCCATGATTTTACAATCTATTTCACTCCTGAAATGGTGTTTGATAAAAATCGGACATTCTGTATAGCTCTTGATGGTTTAAGTATTAGTTATTCATGGTATAATGTCTCATGTATCTATAAAAATCGTACACCAAAATACTGTCACGACTCAAGCACTACCTGGAAAATAGCAATAACGAATGCTTATTACCCATATAACGATCTCAATAGCTATATTCAACAGGAGTAAAACAAAAAATGGTCATTCGAGTACAGTAATTAACCCAGCTTTGGTACCTTTTACGTGTACTAATAACTCTTGAATCGACTTACTGATTACATCTAACTGGTTGCGTCTTCCAAGATCTAATTGAAATTAATAAAGCTATCGCACATTCGACTGGATATGGTCTGAAATTTCATGATTTCACAAATAAATATGATAAGTGAAAGCATAATCCCAGAGATACATACTTATGTTCTCTGTCACTTCTCTGTCGGCAATCTGCAGTTATCATACCCATTCAATGTGAAAGGTAAGTGACTTTTATTTAACAGGACAAACACAAAATTAATAAATGAACTCAGGATTTGTATAACTGATGCTCTGAATCGCCCTGTCGATCTCAATAATATTCCTGCAAACATAACTCTCTTACTATGACAGGAGAAAATAATATACTTATATTACATATGAGAAGAGGTAGAGGAAGGAGAGATATAAACAATGGTATATCTTATCTATACAACATAGATAGTGGTGAAAGATGGATAATTATCCAAAAGTTGATAGTCGGTATTATTGACAGTTTGACGTCGGTTGGAAAGAAAGTCACACAAAAATTAACTGGAAAGGATGTAGAACAGAAGTCTGAAAAGAAACCCATTGAAAAAGGTGCTGAGCATGTGGGTTATAAAACAGATGACATTATTGCCAATAAATTAGATAATAAATTAAACACAAAAAAAAACAAATGAGGAGACAAACATGACAGATACAAGCACTGTCCCAAGTTAAATAAAATTTACAAACACAGCCGGAGAAGGTTTACCAGCAGGCAAGCAACATATACCAAAGTTTTCGAAATGAGAAAAGCACTTTTTTCCACAGATGTTGGAAGTAACATAATTCTACCACTTAATAAATACAGTTTCTTTGAATCATTTGAGGAGCAGGTCATCCCAACCGGAAGAGCAAATTTAGACATAAACCTTGAATCGGACGATAATGTACTTTTGCCTGCTGCAGCAGCTGCTGGTCGGTTCGTTGTTACCAAATTCGTTCGGTGGGTTCTAACGATGATATAAAATACAAAAGGACAAATAGTGCACCTTTCAACTTTTGAAAAAGCTCACGGTTGGGTTCATTTAAGAGAGAGATACGAGATTTTTTAATCCAGTACAAACCGACATGGCACTTTTAAAAAAACATTCTCAATTCAAAAACCTGAATATGTCTTTATCTGGGCTCTCAACGATACAAAATTAGACGTTCAAGCACAAAATATGTTCCTGTTTAATACACATAATATACCCAATGGATAAAATATTCAAGATGCTTAGCTTGAATTAGGAAATGGTTCTTTCTTTCCGATTTTATGAGTATAAATATATATAGATCGATGAGTATAAAAAAGGATTTAATGATCCCATCGTGAACTTTACAATCACACTCAAAACATTTAGTAACCTTTATGGCCTACTTTATTTTGATTTAAAATCCCAAGAAGAAAATCTTAAAATTGGTAACAGAAAGATCGAGCTATGATGTTTCCTCGATGGAACGCCAAACGTATCGTACAGTATACAGGCTCTCGTTTTCTATGAGGAAAGTATTTCTCTGGACAATGTGAATGGAAAAGTAGTCCTTCGATCATAATTTATGGAAATGTTTTATTATCTGACATTTTCTATTATATCAAATGTTATATAATCATATTACATAAACCAGTGACTGAATGTCACTCATACGGTATCACTCTAAGTGAAAATTAAAAGCTAAAACTCGCGGAAGCAATACGCGATAAATCAGCGATCACCATTCGATTTTCTAGCCATGAGCTGATGGAGGGGCATCAGCTCCTTCTAATCAAAACACAAATCAATAAGATCCAGAAAGCCAAAAACACCAGTAAAGGCGTCGAAGTAAAAAACTCAAAAACAACGATATGTCATGTAGTTAAAAGGGGTGTTTCATTATTTAGTTTTCACATGAGCTTTGAAACTAAATTGCTTCCAGTGGCTAAGAATCTTGCTTTGAAGGAAATTCCTGGGTTGGCGATTGATGCTATACAGAGCCTTGGGCCTTTTGGTATAAATAATGTACTTGGGTCAGGTCAAAAAGGAGGGCTTATGATACCACAAGAAAATATCATTAAATTGATTGAACACAAAAACCTACTAACGAAGAAACAGAAAGAACAAATTATGATAGCTCTTCAAACTGGAGGAAAATGGTGATAAGACCAACACCAAAACAAGATCTTGGGTTTCTAGACACACTCCTGGCATCAAATGGAATTTCTAGGCTGGCAAACGCTCTGATTGGTAATGGTTTACTGAATAGATCTACATCGAGAACACCAGCCTCGACTAAGTCAGGAAATGGTTTGCAAAATAGACTATATAATTATAACAATATCTTAATGCTTTATAATCCATCTCTTCCTTTTTTATGGTAGTTTGGAGAATTCAACAACAGGTTTAGAGTATGATGGAAAAAATACTGAAAAAAAGAAATAAAAAAATACCGGAAAAAGGCTTCTTCAAGGGAAAAACAATCCTTTCAACAGCATACGTCTTCTTGGAACATTGTTGTGAAATCCCAATTCGTTACTACTCCAATATCAAATTTTGATACAATCAACTGGATAGAATACCTGAAAATTAAAAATTCCAATGGTATGTTTTCAAGAGGTCAAATACAAGATCAAAATGAAATAGACTCTTGCATGCGAAATCTCCATAATGCGCAAGGACCTGGTACACGTTGGGTGGCTCTCTGTATTGCAAATGATATAGTAAAATACTTTGACAATTATTTGTTAAATTTTCAAACAAATTGGAGATACGCTCTGTTTGTAAAAGTACCTAATATCAAAATATTCTTACTGTGCTGTGTGTATACTATTGCATATACTTGATTAATGAGAAGCATAGAGGTAAGGCATACTAAGAAGATGTAATAAAAGTTTTTTCGCAAACTGAAAATAATTACGAACAATTAATCATAAACTACTTTAAAAATATATTATCAATTATTACAATGGGAATATATGGTAGAACAGAATTTGTATATAGCTTGTATATATATCTTATTTTGAACTTTTAATCCTCTATAAATATTCGTAGTAATAATAATAATAATAATAATAATAATAATAATAATATACGACGGAACTGAGAATTTTACTTCATCTGATGTAAATTCAAAAAAATCAAATGCTTGGGATGTTGAAAATAAACGACTTGTTAATGGAAAAGATGCAATGAGTTGAAACTATGTAAACAATAAATATCTTGATAAAGCAAACAGAGGATGGACCCCTGCTAGAATTAATTTCAATCAGAACAATCTCTTTTAAATCAAAAACTCTCCAAATTTTGATAGTTCAGCTATATCTTTAGCTTACTTAAAATCACACATCTATAAAAAATTATGTGAGACACTACTTTGAGGATTCTATATAAGATATGGTACTTCGATTTATACAATCGATAGAGGATCATGTTCAAAGGTTACTTATGATGCCACAACAAGAAAAGTATGCTGTACGATCAATCATTTTATGAAAACCATGCTTCTCAATTAGCTACAGCTAATCAACCTATATTGTGTCATAAATCTGGCAAAATTAATAATAGATATTCTTTTGAATTCAGTGGTAGTCAGTGTATGATTAGTTGTATTAATCTTAATGAATCAACTGGTAGTGGCGACAAAGTTAACGTTTTCATCTTTAATGAATTAAACTCATTTAATGGCTCTTATTGGCTTAGAAACGGATTATTTGGTCACTATGATTGTGGTTTCGATAAATTCGTTTATTTCTCTCCAGTTGGCCACTAAGTGATATTTGGAACAACCAATGACCATATTGGACCGAGTGGTTTTGGTGGTACAACTGTCAACAGACTATATTTAAGCAACGTTAATTTTAGTGAGTTAAACAAGTGATTTTGTTTGTCCATCCATTGGGATGTGCCAGGAGTAGCAAATAAATCAAGTGTTTTGTGTAAATGGGAAGAAAATGTGTGATTTTACTGCAAGAACATCAACAGGATCCAATCAAATGACATTTGGAGATCTAAATTCTGATGAGATTGCCGGTTTGGATGGCTATTTACATTTTTGGTTTGTATAAGGAAAGAAACATTATCGATCAAGATAGAAAATAACATCATTTTATGCTATGTGAACACTGGTATAATATTGATCATGATCCAATTTTTCTTGGTTAAATTATATACACATATATTATGGAAATCGTTTGAAATAATTCGAAGACAATTTCAATGACATGAAAGTTTGCATCCAACTGTTGTTGATCAGATTTTTAAAAGTGCTATGATTTACAAATTTTTAGATAAAATAATAACGATTGATTTGATCATGGTATATCATAATCAAGACATTGGATTAATTGGTCCCAATAACGGCTGTATCACACATTTCGTACAAAGACTATTTGGTAATGTTAAATGTTGTCATGTACATCGTACCTGTTATGCTGCTTTAGGTCGTTTCTACACCAAGTATCATAAAGATCGTGGATACTGTTACAATTGACCTGAATGAAAACCTGACACCTCAATGTTTAAAAAAAATTACATTGTTTGGACATATTTCAAATTTCGTATGGAATATTTCTTATTCTGATAAAAACTACGTTTTACTTATCAACCTCAGTGGTCAACGAATGTCAATGATCAGTGAATGTCAATGGTTTATGATTGCTTTAATCTTATAACCTATCAAAAAGAAACTTTTTTCCCAATACAGTTTATAGAAAACTCAAGTCTTTTTTTATTGAGATATAGGTATACCATTTTCAGTTGCTTGGTTCAACATCTTAAACAATTGTTTTAGAATAGAGTCTCTATTAATCATCCTTTTTCTGTTTTCAGTGATACGTCACAAAAGACATAAAACATATGTAAGAATGCAAAAAATTGGGAAAATATTCACAGAACTTAACCTATCGGCAAATGCATTCCAAGTACTACTTACTCTTTCGCTGTTTTCCTTTTTCAGTAGACGTTGTTCGTGTTTCATAGGTCGTAAATAATGCTCCATGTAGAATTCGCAGTTGCCCACTTCATAAGAAATAGTGTAAGCACAGACTTTGCGTAATACAGTTTACTAATTGCAGCCTCAAATGTTCGTACAGACATCATATTTGACTTGATGAGTTTCTTTAAATTAATCTTTGCTTTAGGTATTACAGCAGTTATTTGTAAAAATGTTTCGAAGAGAAGATCAAAGAAAAAGAGATTCCATGCACCAATCGAACTACTACTCGCTTCGGTAATGATAGAAGAGAAAAAACAGAGCAATGTGCCTTTTCTCACTGGTTGGAGGGCTGCACTTGCAAGGTTGAAGTGATGTCATTTTGATTTGGTTTTCTATTTTATCTCACTTTCTTGGCTACAGTACATGTGTCTGCGTTTAACTTGCCTGGCTTGTTGGTGGGGACAGAATGTGGGTTTTCACTCATCCTTTACTGGATGGTGTGTAACCACTCGATAGAAATAATAATAATAATAATAATAATAATAATAATAATAATAATGACATAGTAATAAAAGATCGAAAATCAAAAACATGCACCTTGATAGATATTAGTATACCAACCGACAGAAACATTGCCGTGAAAGAGTTTGACAAACTTAGCAAGTATAAGGACTTGGAAATCGAAATTCAAAAAATGTAGAAACTCAAAACCAGAACAATCCCCGTGATAGTAGGTACTTTAGGACTGATAAAAAAAGCCACACAAAAATATTCAAACAAATACCCGGGAACCATAATTCATTAAATTGTTATAATAAATTCAGTTCATATCTTACGTAAAAGCCTTTCAATTTAAATATTCTGAAATATTCTGCTCTCTCCAGACAATTTTTTACTTTCTCTTTAAACAAACTTTTCAAGTAAAATTTTACAAATACTATTTTAACATATATTTCTATAAGGATTTTGTACTGAATTCGTTGTTTTGCTAATTTTGATAATCGTGTATTCTTTTATTCTTATATGTGCGTGTCTTGTATAATTTAGTATTTATTGTTCGTAAAAATCTCTCTAAAAAACCTTTCTTTGCCACAGGTCACTGAGAGTGACTCGTTGAACAATTGAATCAAATATCTAACTTGATGAAAATGCATAATAATTTTTTTTTAAACTTCAAGCATATATTTTTCCATGTTATCACTTAATACAATTGTATGCCGTGTATACATTACATCATTACCCTAAGAAATACCACTCACTATCAAGGCATGGTATCAGGGACGCACAGAGTAACGTAGTCACCAATAAAGGAGGGGAGGCTGATCCCATGTCTTACTACGTTGACAGAATATGTAATATGTGGTTCGAATTACCACACATATGATCTTCTTTATGATATATGAGATTTCGCTTTTATCGTAACTTATTTCCGTTAACATCTTCGCTACCGAATGTGTACTCTTTCCGATTGCTTCTATCGCGCCAATGCTTAAATTGACAAATATAACTTTTTGATAATTTTTGCCTAGAAATCTTAGCAGAAATTCATATTTTTCTGATTTACGTTTCGAATTCACTTCAATATTTGTTTCAAAGCC
>RDPX01000237.1:418489-455392 GCA_003991215.1 Morbakka virulenta | reverse complement strand
TCTATCTATCTATCTATCTATCTATCTATCTCTATCTATCTATCTATCTATCTATCTAACTATCTATCTACCTATCTATCTATCTATCTATCTATCTCTATCTATCTATCTATCTATCTATCTATCTATCTATCTCTATCTATCTATCTATCTCTATCTATCTATCTATCTATCTATCTATCTATCTATCTATCTATCCTTCTATTTTCTTTTACAGCTCAAGTGAGTACTTCCTGCTGAAGCCGATGAAGTTGTTAAAACTTTTCTTACACAAAAATTGACGTTATAGCTTGCAAGTAATATTATTTAAGTCTCATGAATTCAAATGGAAACTGCAAAACTTACCTACATTAAACTTACTTACATTAAATCTGCAAGAGCAAAGTCTTCAAGTTAGCCTTTACCCTTTAGAAAATCGGTATTTTAATAAACATAGTGGAAGCTGTCTAGTAAATAAATATGGTATAAGGGTGTTTCATATTGAAAACTTTTGTACTTTCTGAAAAAAAACAATGGTGTGTATTCATGTTGCATTTATATTCTTGCATTATTCTATAAACTGTTTGACATCCCGACGATAATGGAAAAGAGACTGGATAGAAACCTGCGTAATATAGCATATTGGGAACAAATGGCAGAAATCAATGTTATGCGCCTCTCGCCTATTTTGCAATTAATTTGTTTCCTATTATATTGGTAAAGTGGTGTTATATGTGATCTGTGAGTTTTACTATTTTCCTGTTGAAATCAACTTGGAAGACCTGAAGATGATAGCAAAGGAGAATACCAGTTTCTTTTTTGTCAAAGTCACATAGGAAATGGATAATCTTTTTTGAGCTTTCTGAAATTAAAGACGTTTCGTGGGGAAGCTTTTTGGTGCCCGGTTACCCAATAAAACACGAACAAATATGTCGAACAAACATCTTTTTGCTTTTCCTTTTACCTCAAGGCAAAGAAAAAAAAGTAAAGGCAGCAAAATAAACAAAGAAGAAAACAAATTTTGTGTTTGCAAAATTTTCCGTGAACGTTTGGAGAAAAGCAAATATCATCAGCTGGTGATGAAGGTAAAATGTTGTGATCATGAGCTGGTCTTTCGGTACTTTCGAATGTTTGTAGGGAAATTAAAAGAGCTGTTAAGTCTTGTTGGCCCGTCCTTGCTGAAGAATTGCGAAAGCAGGGATTCGTCAAGATGAAAGCCTATCTGTTACCTTACGCCATCTAGCAACTGATTATTTACCCTCAAAAATTATTATGAGTTATCGTATGAGTCCTACAACTGTTGGACCTTTTGTTTTTGTATGGTACATAACTGTTGGAGACTGGACGTTGAAATGTGCAAAATTATTTGGATGATTTATCTAGAAAATACTGAAGTACTAAACAAGAGTGGAAAGAGATTTGAATTTAAATGGAACCTATCAAATTGTGTTCATGCAATCGATGGTAAACTTGTACTGATGCAACCTTTAACATGAGCTGGCTCTACCTTTTTCAGCAACAAAGTCATCCACAGCATTGTCTTGATTGTAAGGAAAGCAGAGCGATGGCGGGGTCTTTGCAAATGGGCAAATAGGATATGCAAATAGGCCATGAATAATGTTTGGTCTGCCTGCATCAAGACAAATATTCCCAAGTTGAAATAAGTATTTCCCATACATTTTCGGGGATTTTAGGCATTTCCAATCTCGACAAACCGTGCCTAAGAGCATCTATTGGTATCAAGGAACATGTGGCTAATGATAGAATCAGCAGAGCCAAAAGAGCTATCGCGAATGCATTTGGGATTGCCGCTTTACGATTTCGAATACTTTTCAGTCCAATCATAGCTAAGATAGAACTCATGATAGAAATTACCAGAGCTGTTGTGATAGTTTATAATTTTCTCACACACAACAGAACTGAAAGAAGAAACAAATATTTCCTTGTAAGCACGCTGATGAGTGGACAGCAAAAGGTGTCAGGGCAGGTGGATAAAGAGCTGAGGCAGGCAGCTTAGGCTTAATTCAACAAGCCAAAATGTGTCTCTCAATCAAAAAAAGGACGGAAAGCAAGTAGAAATGACTTCAGAGACGAAATGGCATTCTGGCATGGAAAATTTAAATGGTTAACAGAACACAATGTAATTTGATAAACAGTAAGAAAAGAGAAACAAGTAGCCATTTAAAAAGTACTTACGCAGTAAAACGCCTAAAGTTTAACACCCCTCTCCTGTATACACCTCTACCTTTTTATGCCTTTTTCTCTAACTACGTACGTACCTTTGGTCTAAATAATGCCTTATCAATAAGGGCTATTAAAATGACATCACATTAAAATGACATCATCTCACAGGTTGTCAGGACATTGTGACATCAAGCATTCCAACGATTTTTATACTTTGATAACAATAAAGCGTTGTTCCTCTGTCTGTGATCGCAATTCCTCCTGGAACCTTCTAAACTATGTTTATATACTCTAGAGGTTTTGGGGTTGTGACCAAATGATTTTACCGTCCAAAATTCACTCTGAGGCTTGTTCTTTTTACTTTACAGTTAGCAGGAGGTAAAAAAGTAATGTTAAATGTATTTGTTTAACCCGGTGTGCTATTCTCATAGCAGCCATTACAGTTCTAAATAAAATTGCTGCCCTTTGAGGAAAAAAAGAAAATTGAAAATAGCCAAAGGAGGTGTGTTTTTATTCATCGCGAATTAGAGCTTTGATTTCTCTTTTAATAAATCTAAAGCTGCTTCTACTTTCTGAAAATTAAATGGAAAAATACCGGTGAAAGGTCAAAGTTGAGTACCTTTTAACCTAAATAGCTTCTTATCCTGTTCTTAACTGTATGGTTTTGGCACTCCTTGTTTTGAGTGATCATGAAAGCCAATATTACGTCAGATGTGGTGACATATGGGGTTGTATGGGGTGTACTGGTGGAGATACTACCTATGATGCTTCAGCAGCTGCATTAGTCTTGACTAATGGCTGGACACATGGGATTCTCTTCTTGGTCACTCAACTCTCACTTCTGGCTCCTCGTAACTGCTTGTGCACGGCAGTGGCCACAACCCGGTAAACCGCTTCAGCTGGCGGGCGAAACGTAGTGAGGGGGTTGGACTTGTCCAACTNTAAAATGACATCATCTCACAGGTTGTCAGGACATTGTGACATCAAGCATTCCAACGATTTTTATACTTTGATAACAATAAAGCGTTGTTCCTCTGTCTGTGATCGCAATTCCTCCTGGAACCTTCTAAACTATGTTTATATACTCTAGAGGTTTTGGGGTTGTGACCAAATGATTTTACCGTCCAAAATTCACTCTGAGGCTTGTTCTTTTTACTTTACAGTTAGCAGGAGGTAAAAAAGTAATGTTAAATGTATTTGTTTAACCCGGTGTGCTATTCTCATAGCAGCCATTACAGTTCTAAATAAAATTGCTGCCCTTTGAGGAAAAAAAGAAAATTGAAAATAGCCAAAGGAGGTGTGTTTTTATTCATCGCGAATTAGAGCTTTGATTTCTCTTTTAATAAATCTAAAGCTGCTTCTACTTTCTGAAAATTAAATGGAAAAATACCGGTGAAAGGTCAAAGTTGAGTACCTTTTAACCTAAATAGCTTCTAATCCTGTTCTTAACTGTATGGTTTTGGCACTCCTTGTTTTGAGTGATCATGAAAGCCAATATTACGTCAGATGTGGTGACATATGTTTAAAGTGAACTGTCTGAAAACCTGTCTGATGAAAGATGAAATATGATCCCAAAGCTCTTAAATTACCTTTGTTTATCGATGAGTCAGTAATATTTCCTTTCGAAATATGGAGAAATTTTAAAGCGACATTATTAAAGTCATTTTTAATGGATATTTGAAAGACATTTTAGGGGTTACATTTTTTAGTCATTACTTAACAGAATTTTTATGTTTCATTTTTCCTCTGATATTATCATTATGTATATACTTAAAAATTTGCTACAATTTAATCTTTATAGTTAATTAAAAAAGTGAATCTCAATTCAAACCTGAAGAGTGGTGTATTATTAAGTGTAAAACAAAAGATCGAATGCAAGCTTTGCTAGTGAGGATCCAGAAATTCAGTTACAAAAAAAGACGAGTTTCATCGGGACCATGTTATGGTACTGGGGGGGGGGGGACAAAGAAGAACTGTCAATTGCTAAAGAGTAGATAGTAGTTATATTAAATAGTGTTTGCAACGCAAGGAAACAGATTAAGGAGTATGTCCAACAGGTAAGTCTTACGGGAACGAAAAAGGAAGAGAAAACATATCACAATTTTCTGGCCGCATCAGGAGCGGCTCACAACTCACAAGAAAACAGGGAAGCTGAAAAAGGTCAAGGGTTTATGCCTGTTGTCAGAAACAAGCTACCAGAGGGGTGCTTCGGAAGAGCCGACAATTCCGTACTGCATTCTATACTACGGTGGGCCCAGATGGCATGGACCAAAACACAGACTTGAATGTGCAAAAAGGAAGATTAAGCAAAGTGCCTGCACAATTGATTTGCAATAATGAAGAATATAAAGACTCATAAAAATAATAAAATTTGCCTTTGGATGTAACGATCAGATGACTAATGTCTGCCAGAAAGCGATTGAAAACTTAAAACCACAGAGGAAAGGTGACGCAGCAGAATTTCTGTCTCTTGCACCAACAGTACAAGATATCGTGACATATGAAAAATTCCCGATTTGGTACTGACCTGTAGTGAAAGGAGCTTCCCAAGATCCTTTGATTGCAGGTCCTTTAACAGCTAGCTGACCAGGAGCGCTGGGGACATAATGTTAGAAAATAAGGAGTAGAAGATACAGTTCAAGGTTTGAACGAATGTTTGGGAAAAGGGAAGTATCGTGAGGAGCCAAGCTTACCCCTTCGAGCCGAAGTCCTCCAAACCCAGAACTGGTGGATCAGTCAACTACCTACAAGCCAAGGTGTTGGAGAATGAATCGGCTTTGAAATGTAAATTATTCACTTTCCTTTTTTTTTTCTTCTTAAGTTGTTTTGTATACCTGTTTGGTAATGGATTAAAAGTACATTTTAATTAGTTTTTAAAGATTGATTCATTTGCGTCATTTGCGACAAAAAATTTCAGCAAACGTGATTAAATGTACGTGCGACTTGGTTTATAACCTCAGGACAGGAAAATCTTCATTCTCCGTGATATTGGAGTAACGTGACTCAATTTAATACAGGAGCACGTATGACCGTAGAAATTTTGTGATTGGTCGATATTTTTAGGTTCTATTTTGTTTAAAAGTTAGTGGAATTGTAAGCTCTTCAGTACATGTATGCAATTTATAAAGGAAGGAAAGACTGTACTCAGAAGTGGTTTTCGTATTTATTCTTGATCAACAAATAAGCGCAAATTGGCGATTTATTCGCGACACATGGTCCACCGGAGTCGATTAGTTCAGAATTAGTTCAGAAGATATAAATATGAAAAGACGCACAAGGAGAGCACGGCGTGGTTTTTTGACGAAGCTACTTGGCCAAGTGGAGGAACGTCAGACCGATGTTTTACGGTTAAAGTCCGTACAAAAGCAAATCGTGGAAAGATTTGCATTAGTTCAGAGATTGGATGAGGATATTCTTGCAACTCTTTCAGATATGGATCTTTCAGATGCAGGCGAAGCTATAGAAAAGGAAGTAGAAGATGCTGGAAATTTTAAAATGAAAGTAGATGACGTTTTGTGTCTTATAGCTGCTGAGGTTTTAACTTTTGAAACAAAAGACGATGTTAGAAGGATGTCAATTAATTCATTGGAGAGCACGAATTCGTTAGACTGTAGTAAAGCCCGTGCAAAGCTATCAAAGCTAGAGCTGAAAAAATTTAATGGAAAAGCAAAGGAGTGGCAAGAATTCTGGGACTGTTTTTCTAGTGAAATCCACGAAAACGAGGAACTTTCTACAGTCGATAAGTTCAGTTATTTGCGACATTATCTATAGGAGCCAGCTAGGAAAGTAATTGCAGGGTTTCAGTTCACAGAAAAAAATTACGAATCAGCTTTGGAACTATTAAAGAAAAGGTTTGCCAGGCCTTCCATGGTTAAAAGGGCACACATAGAATAGATTTTAAAGCCCCCTTCAGTATACAATGAAAGGAATGCAGAAAAGATGCGAGATCTCCACGATCGTTTAGAAACTCACTTTCGTAGACTTGAAGCCCTGGGGTTAGATAAAGCAAGCTATTCCACCATTGTCGTTCCAGTGATGATGGGCAAAATCCCAGACGCTGTTAGAATAAGTATGATTCGAGGCCAGGAAAATTTTGAAGAATGGGATCTGGACAAATTTTTAACAGCATTAAAAGTGGACCTTGATGTACGAGAAAGAAGAACGTCGCCTTTGGGTAGTGTCAGACAAGACGAGGTAAGTCTTGGGGTCAAGGAAAGTCACCTTCCCGCATCATAGCTAGTGCCTTACTTAGTGGAGGAAAACAACGAAAAGGTGAACACTTCTGTTGCTTTTGCCAAGGAAGACACGAAGAACAGTACTGTTCTAATGTAGTGAAGCCAGAGGAAGGAAAAAACCTATTTTTAGACATGGACGATGCCTTCTTTGTTTATGTAAGAGACACAGAGCCTTCCAATCCCGATCATGTAAGAGTTGTAAGTCTTGTTATGGTAAACACCATGTTTCTATTTGTGAAAGAATGACTAATAGTAGAATAAAGGATAATGATAAGGAACTTTATAGTCAAGCATTAGAAGATACTGACGATAGCATCAGTAATAACACGTCTTGTGTAGGTAAGGTAGAAGCAGGCCATTTAACAGCGCTTCAGACTGCACAGGCATTTGCTGCATGCCTTAGGCAAATTAAGTGTCGTGTTCTTTTTGATACAGGATCGCAAAGACCCTTTCTTACCTGTAACCTACTGAATAATGCGTGCATTGCCATAGAACGACAAGAAAGCGTATCTATCAAAACCTTCGGTTCGGTTAGTGGCCAAGAGAGCAAGAAAAATGTAGTTGAACTTATTATTAAGCCCTTGAAGGGAAGAGATTCAGTCAAGGTAGAAGCAATAGTGGTAGACAATATTACTGAAATAGCCAATGAACATATAGAGACTATTAAGCATGACTACAGTCATTTGTCTGGTTCTCAGATGTTTGTCCACAACAGGAATACCTGGAAGTAGATATACTTATTGGAGCTGACCAGCTTTGAAATTTCCAGGAGCAGGAGACACGACGAGGGGAGCCTGATGAGCCAGTGGCAGTTAAAACCAAGCTTGGTTGGGTGCTATCTGGACCTCTTAAGGGTGAGTCTGTTAGTACAAATATTAAAGATAAATTAAATTCACAAATGTTCTTTAAATGCCAAGAATCTCTAATAAATGATTCTTATAAGCAGGACATTGAAAGGTTGTGGGATCTTGAGAAGCTAGAAATAAGGGAGGGGCACACTGTACACCAAGAACTTATTGATGGTATTGAATTTACTGGCCAAAGGTACCGTGTAAAATTGCCATGGAAGCTAGGCCATAAGCCACTTCCAACTAACTATAACAATACTCTTAATCGATTAAAAGGGCAAGTGAAAAGGCTGAATAAGGTCCCTGGGTTGTTAAATTCATACGATCAAATTATACGAGACCAGATCAATGCCAATATAGTCGAAAGGGTTTCTAATCTTGAATGTGTAGAAAAGGTTCATTATCTGCCTCATCAAGCAGTAATTCGTGAGGAGGCAGAAACGACCAAACTTAGAATTGTTTAAGATGCCTCTTCTAAGGAGCGTAAGTTAGGGGCATCTTTGAATGAGTGCTTGCATGTTGGCCCTCCTCTAAATCCGCTACTATTCGATATTTTGTTAAGATTCAGGGAACATAAGGTTGCAATTACTGCAAATATTGAAAAGGCTTTCCTAAACATAGAAATAGCTCCAGAGGATAGAGATTGCCTTAGATTTCTTTGGTTAAAAGATATGAATGATACTGATCCTGAGATAGAGGTGTACATGTTTACTAGGAGCGTATTTGGAGTCTCTGCCTCCCCGTTTATTCTGAATGCAGTATTAAGGTACCATTTGAGCACTTATGCCAGCAATGACCCAGAGTTTGCAACTACAGTAAGTCAAAGCTTTTACGAAAATGGCCTTGTTACTGGAGCAAGGGATGCAGGGTCTGCAAAAGAGCTCTTTAAGAAGGCAAAAATTAGAATAAAAGATGAAGGGTTTAATTTAAGAAAAATTTAAGTCCAATAATAGAGATGTAATGGAAGAGCTGAGGGACGATAAGGAACTTTCCATAAGAAATGGTCCTAATGTTGTATCTGATTATTCGTATTCTGAAGAACAGTTTGGTTTAATCAGGGGTGATGGTAAGAGTAAGGTATTAGGCATTATTTGGGACATGTCATCAGATTTATTACTGTTTGACCTCAGCAAGGCTGGGTCTACCAACGCTGGGATGAAAGTCACCAAGATGTCGATTCTTAGTATGTTAGGAAAAATATTTGATCCTCTTGGTTTAATTAGTGCCGTCACTGTATGTGCAAAAATATTGTTTCAAGAACTTTGTGTGAAAGGGTTGAATCGGGATGATGACCTAGGTTCAAACCAAAAAATTAGTTGTGGGATGGTTTCAATATCAAGATGTGTATACAGGAAGAAGGTTTCGGATTTACTCAGCTGCTATCTTCATGGCTTTGCAGATGCAAGTACCAAGGCATATAGTGCCATGGTGTACTTAGTTTATGAAACTTCTGAGGGTTTTACACCAACCTTGCTATGTGCAAAAACAAGCCTATCCCCTTTAAAGAAGATTAGTATTCCTCGCCATGTCTGCTAGGATTTAGGCCACCCTTGTGGACAATGTCAGGCATGCTTTAACACCTTGTTAAACATTGATTGTGCAAGATATTGGCTCGATAGTAGAACTCCCCTCTATTGGATAAACAATGCGTCCGATTGGAAGCAGTTTGTCGAACATAGGATGAATGAGATCTTGAAACTTTCCAACAAGAAGGACTGGGGATATTGTGTCGGAATTTTTTTCAGCAAGTTGATTATCCAAAGCTGTCATGCACGAGTTCTACACGCAAGACTTAAGTCTACACTTACAGAACTCAGATCCAAATTTTGGATCCCAAAAGGGCGACAGTACGTGTAAAAGCTGATAGGGGAGTGTATCACCTGTAAGAAATTGCATGGAAAACCATTTGTATGGCCGGAACAACTTGATTTACCAGGGTTTAGAGTAGGGGATCACCCACCCTTCACTAGTGTCGGGGTTGATTTTGCGGGGCCACTTCATTTTAAGGGTTCTAAAGGGGAGATGTCCAAATGCTACATTGTATTATACACATGTTGTACATCACGAGCCATTTGCTTAGATCTTGGTAAAAATTGGTCAAGTGAATTATTTATATGCAGTATAAGAAGACTGACCTCCCGCTTTGGAACTCCGTGTTTGGTCGTATCAGATAATGCAAAAACATTTAAATATACAGCTAAGTTTTTTGACCATCTTCGTAGAAATAACGCCTTTCAAGGTTTGTTGCAAGGGAAACGAATAGAATGGAGGTTTAATTTGGAGAGGTTACCTTTTTGGGGAGGCTTTTTCGAAAGGCTAGTGGGAAGTGTAATTATTAAGGAAAGTATTAGGACATGCGCCGTTAACATTTGATGAATTAAGAACTACCCTCGCGGAAGGTGGAAGGGGCCCTCAATACGCGTCCGTTGATGTATGTATACAGTGAAATCGAGTTTTTACATCTGACCCCTAATTATCTGCTATTTGGGAGGCAAATAATCCAACTGGCTGATTGTACTGTTCACCCAACGGACATTGATGAGAACGTTAACATACCACAAAAATGTATATCTTTTAAAGAAATTACACAATTTTAGAAAGCGATGGAAGAATGAATATTTGGTTGGGCTACGAGAATACCATAGGCATTCAGCTGGAAAACAGCCCATAATCAGTGATGGTGACATTGTTCTTATAAATGAAGATAACGTGAAACGAATGGACTGGCAATTAGGTAAGATTGTCCATTTGATCAAAGATATGGATGGTATAGCTAGAGGTGCTAGACTTCAGGTATGCCAGAAAGGTAGACCAGAATTTTTAAATAGACCTTTGCAGAAACTTTATCCCCTAGAGTTAGCAAGTAACAAAAGGGCTGAGTCAGAGATAAGTAGCAAAATTAATGATGATAGTGCGATTCCGAACCAAGCAGCAAATCAGCGCCCGCAGCGTGCATCAGCCAGGATTCCCGATGGAAAACCCGTCTGTTGCTTGACTCAGAATGAGTCAGGGAGGGAAGAATGTTGGAGAATGAATCGGACTTGAAATGTAAATTATTCACTTTTCATTTTTTTCTTCTCAAGTTGTTTTGTTTACCTGTTTGGTAATGGATTAAAAGTAGATTTTAATTAGTTTTTAAAGATTGATTCATTTGCGTCATTTGCGACAAAAAATTTCAGCAAACGTGATTAAATGTACGTGCGACTTGGTTTATAATCTCCGGACAGGAAATCTTCATTCTCTGAGATATTGGAGTAACGCGACTCAATTTAATACAGGAGCACGTATGACCGTAGAAATTTTGTGATTGGACGATATTTTTAGGTTCTATTTTGTTTAAAAGTTAGTGGAATTGTAAGATCTTCAGTACATGTATGCAATTTATAAAGGAAGGAAAGACTGTACTCAGAAGTGGTTTTCGTATTTATTCTTGATCAACAAATCAGCGCAAATTGGCGATTTATTCGAGACACCAAGGATTGCTACTGCTGTCATGGGAAAAGAACACCCTTCAAAAATGTCTAATCTTCAAAAGCAAGAACAAAAGTGACAGGTGAAAGTTTGCTGTTTCTGCTCTTTCAGTTGTAGTTATTACATAAAAAAATGTCATCAAAAGAAGATTTTCACCTTAGATTGTTGTGAGAAAAAGGACTATCTACTCCTTTATGACGATGTTGCCACTCCCAATGGAAATAACACAAAGCCAATGAGTTTGTTGACTATTGCTCCTCTTTACGAGTCTCTTGTCATTTTTCTTTGGAACCTGGCGCTCGCTTTCGTTTCTGCGGTGTTTCTGGGGTATCATGCATAATATCTGGCCTTGAACCCATGATAACGCGCTGAGTACTTTATGTGTCCTGAATAAATTTAAATGCGCCACTTGCCTCTAGTAATGGTTGTGAGATGGCTAAGTTACTTTGTGTAGTCCTGTTTCAAATCACTCTTTCAACAGCTTTTAAAAAAATTCTCACTTGGGAACTCAGTTGCACCTGCACAAGATCTGGCAAGCAAACATTTTGAAAAATTATCCTAGCTGTCCTGGTAAGATACAAACGACATTTTAAAGCTGTTACGTAAAATCCTTACGACTCATGGCACGATAAAGCTCTCACATCTATGGCTTCCTCGGAGTCCATAAAGCTCAGAATTTTCAAAACATGCTAGTAGTTTGATCAACTGTCTGTATAGCTTACCTCCACGAGTTTGCAATTCTACACAGGTAATTATTAAATAAAGAAACCCAATGAAGACTTAAGCCTACACTTTGGAAATACTTGACACGGTTGACAGATTCTCCCCTACTGTGTAAATTAACAATTTGGCACTACACTTTTTGAGACAAGGAGTAAAAGGTAAGGAAAAAAGGTACTTCCACACTCGTACAAAAAGAAGTTACCGACAGCAAACGGTACATTTTGGTACAGGAAGAAGGTCAAATACCAAGATGTAAATTACAAGAACACCCAAGCTTATTCACGGTAGTTTTTATAGCAAAATAGATCCAGTGGTAAACTATTCATGACAACGAGTTTGCTAGTGTTTCACCAACTCTTTCATAAGTTCTAACATAGTTCATAAAGTAGTTCAAGAGGTTTCATCCAATTTAAGCAAAATCATAATAATGTAACACAGATTTGTAATATTAGTATAATTCCCTGCAGAGGCAAAGGACTTTCATGATATCTGTTTATAACTTTCCTCTCTGTAAATGTACAATATAACAATAGCCTTTACTTTATTCAACTACTTTACTTAAATACTTAGACTGTTCATCATGTTTTCACCAGGTTTTGCAAACCCACTACCTTTGTTTTGATTGCGCATGGAGAGTAGGTGTGTTTCACAGAATGTTAAATAGCTTCCTGGTTGTGTCGAAAAATAGAAAAACGATATCTTTTATGTGAAGTTTAAATAATATTTGCCTCTCCAAATGTTTAAAGCCACATTTTTAGCTCTCGTGGTTATAAATGTTTGATGCCTTGTTAATTTTTCTGTCAGATACTTTTCACCAATTAATCATTTGTTGGAAAGGCTTCTTCACCAAATACTAGAAAAGAAAATTGTGTTCTGTTTGTTAAACATATACCAGGACTTTTATCTCCTAAAATAATAAATTGCTTTTTTATCCAATACCCACTGTCAAACAAAGTATGAAACTGTGTTTTACTCAAGGCTCTCAACGATTTCTGCACCATAGCATATTGTTAAACTGTCCCCATATGTAAGCAAATTCAATGCAGCAGCCATGTGACTGGTTCATTTGCATGGTAGGGATTTTCATTCACTGCCTCGTGTTAATCAAATTTGAGGCCCGCTAAGAAAGGACCAGCAAAGAAGGTTATCCAATCTGTGCTTACGGTTTCCTGTTTAGAATACCCCAGGAAAATGGAGACTTCGGCTGCGTATCGAAGTGCCATAATATTTGCACTTACGATAAAGTTACAATGATATATGAGCTGACCAACAGTTTTAGTTTAAGCTTTCTTGTTAAAGAAAAAAATATTTCAAATATACTTCTTCGACATCTTGGATGGGGTTCATTTCTCTAGCAGCCATTATTATCTTTACGTCTGAGAAGAAAACAAATAAGGGGTTGGAATTGGTGCTCAGTTTCGGTAGAAAGTAGAGGTGTTAGAAACAATGGTTTGAATTACCAAGGGACTGCAAAACTGCAGGATTAGACCTAAACTAGAAAGATGAGAACAAGCAAAATGATGACATGATGTATGTGAAAGTTGTAAGGAAAATCAAGGATATTATGGTTTGACTAAGGAAATTTTCTCTCTCTTCTTCAATACAGGGCAAATTGCGTGCCAACATGAGATACCAGCCTTCACAAAACTTAATCTTTTACCGAAGAATTCAGAATTGAGACGTCAAGTCTGCATTGTACGGTAACTTACAATGCAAATACTAAATGGGTTTTGTCTACTTATGTGACTGAATGTCGTAGTAAAACAATAGATCCCTGTGAAGGCAACATTTTAATGCGCAATGAAGTAGTCGCACTGACATCAACACTTAAATACTAAATATTAAACGTACTTCCATACCTTCTTAATTACGTGAGTATAGCGTTTAAAGCTGGCTACTCGTGGAAATAGATATTCCACAGTAGCTTTCAGAAAATTCCATCTGGAGAGGGTCTCTTTAGTCCTTTGTAGATGATACCAAATATTGTTTAGTTAGCCTTAAGCTTTAGACTACATGTATTTTCTTTTCTTTTTCCCTTTCGTTTGTGAAGCTCATATTAATTATTTGTAGTGCTTTTGATTAATGCCTTCCTCCAGATATTGTCAATCCTTCCCAACTCCTTTTTATAAACTTTATTCTCCAGAGTTGACGATATTTTCTTCTTAAATTCTATGTTGCTCAATTACCTGCTACAAAGACTCAAAAATCCTTGAACAGTATCTGTTGCAAGGGTACAGCATTTAGTTGTTGTTGCTTTGTCTTTTCTACCTGTTTTTCGCAAGGTTTTTTTCTTACTTCCTCTTTTGCTATTCAAGTCTTTAAAATATGCAAAGAACCCACCCTGACTTTTCAGTTTTGAGTTTGATGCCATACGTTTAACAAATACACGATTCGAGGAACAAAACCTGAAAATCACAATAAGTGTCATGTTGATTTTGGTCAAAGGATTTTTGGTTGACACTCCTCTGGGCAAAGATGCCTGAACAGGAAGAAAACACAAGCCAAATAAGTTTTAATCAGTAAGAATAACAAAGAAAGGATCTGGAAAGCCCACAACTTACTGCCACTGGCTGCATACAGACACTACACAAATTACAGACACTTCACAAATTCTTTTTGTTTACAAAGAGGAAGTGGTATAAGTTGAATAAGAATTCCACCCAAAGCTCCTACATGCAAGCCGGGCCTGGTTCTACCTTGGGCATTTTAAGTCAAGATTTTTATCTTATTTATAGAAAACTATGGATGCTGTGCTACAACCAAATCATAATAAGCTATTTTGTGTACACCCTTGCATTTCCTTTTTTTGCTGAACTTGATTAATACAATGTTTTTCTCTGCTTTAATTGCGGCATACACATTTCCGCATTGTACGAATCGCAGGTGATTCAACACTAGCAACAGGTTCAGAACAACGCTCGCAAAGATTTCTGGATGATAGAAAACTAAAAGGAAAGACTTGGAAATATATCCTATCAAGACAGTAAATATGGTGATAAGTAAGAACCAAAGACCAAGACACAAGTTATTTATTGAGAGAAAGAAATACAGCAAGTTGACAATTACATTTGTACACACAGAGAGATACGTGACAGAAAATTAAAAATGTGATATGAAAATCAAAGGGTAGTAATTGCAAAAGGACCTTTGAAAAAATAAGTAACTCTTGAAACAAAGATGTCAATGTCTACAAGAAAGAGCGTATTAGAGTGCTATCTGAAATCTATTCTGCTATAGGGAAGCATATGATGGACCATATCATCATCAATGAAAAAGATGGAACCCAGAAAATGTGGTTTATTGGAAGGGGTGGAGAAGATTACGGGTAGATATGTATAAAATAAAGTCGTTTTAAGAACAGCTGGAGTAGAAAGAATTCTAATACTTGCCGAAAAAGGCAAATGAGTATGAAATGGTAAATCAAGAGGAAGAGAAAACTTTACCATTACAGGGCCTATTGAAGACAAAGTAAGAAGCAGAGCATCAGAGAGACTAACAAACGTGGGAAGAGAGAGAGAGAGAGAATAGAGAGAGAGAGAGAAAGAGAGAGAGAGAGAGAGAGAGCCCTGTTTCTTCCAGTGGTGCTCCTCAGAGGGTAGCTGGATGTTTATTTATTTTATTGATTTTAGTATATTTGTATAATTTGCATGAATAATGCGATTTTTACTTAGATTCTTTGTCCAGCTCTCATGATTTGTATTCTCTTTTTGCTGGTGGCTACGTGATGATTTGACCAGTTAGTCAGTCAGTCAATTAGTCCATATCAAATGTTACATTAGAACTACTGAGGCTTTCATTTGTCGTGCTAATTATATCTGTTGAAACTCCATCTCTTTCTGCTTCCTTTCCTTTCTTAATTGTCCATTTTAATTCCTCTTTACTAGAATTTTTTTAGCTTTTCTAAACCTTGCTTCACTTGGATTATATTGGAGTATATGAAAAGGTTGTTCGTTTAGACGTTCTATTAGGAGTTACCACAGCTTATCAGTTGCTATTTTGTCCATGTCATCAAATTTTCTCCCTCATTTGGTGAGTTGTTTTGCCTGTTATTCTTTGATAAACGTATTTTTGTCTTACTATTACTTTTCTTGCCTTTTGCTTCTTCTGCTTCTATTACCGGACTACTCAGAGCTTCTCTTTTTGTTCTAACTTTATTAGACTCGCTTGCCCCTTTCCTCTTTTATTGCTTTTTTTACTTCTCCTTCGTAATTTTTCCAGGCTTCATTTTGTGCCTCCTATTTCAACCGTTTTGATAGTTAATAATAATCTTCACTCTTTCTACCGGTCCACGTTTCTCCAAAGAACATTAAAATATGTACTACTCTATGCATTACTTATCTTTAGCGTTGGCTGCTGGTATTTATATCTCCTTTTTCACGATTTTCTACAGGATATTGTTTGATTTTGTTTTTCATTTAATCGCCGCTAAATTTTCATCATCAAACATAATTTTGATATGCTAAGTGCCTATTCTGGTAATTCCCATAGAAGATAGGAGGACATATAGAGTGATCCCAGCATGCCCTGCACATGCATTGACCCTTTTTCTAAGATACCTGTCTGGTTGGAAGCTTTTTTCTGACATTGTTGCTGTTGCTGTTTCTATAGATTTAAGTCTTTTAGAGAGTAAGGGTGTCTCTCCGATCCCCACATCACCACCACCAAACCCTTCTCCTTTCTCTTTGAGCCTTAGATCCATCGTGCAATGTTATAGACATTGTGGGCACTAATTAATTAAGCAGCGATTCCTGACACAACGAAATACGCATTTCCTAAACCGCAGATGTATTTCATGTTTAATCTTAAAAGCACGACAATTAGAATTTTTACTGTCTCTTAAGATGCGAGTCAAAAAACGAATGATAAAACGTCTACAGGAATATTTTGCATCGGAAATTTTTGGAGTACAGTTGAAGAAATTTCAATGAATAATATTCGAGGGCCTTTTACCATACGCATAACTGTAATAAGAGTACCTTTCCGTAGCCTTAAGTTAGGAAAAACAAAAAACGACTCAGGGTTAAATAACTTTGTATTTTTAAATTTTCTTTCGTTTCTGTCTACTGTGAATTAAAACAGAATCTCTGTTAAAATAACCTTTGGAAAAATTGACCAGGGTCACTGGAGGACTTAGTAGAGCAAACAGCCATAAAAGCTATAGCCACTAGCTAGAATCTAGTTACATAAAATTTATGTTTTCCATTTGGGCTTATTTACTTTGTTTCCTAATCTACTCCTTCAATATATTTTTACAAGAAATACAACAGAGTAGCCGGCGGAGTACTTTGAAATAAGACCGATTTTTAATTACTACACACAGTATGTGTGAGTGGAATAAGAAACAAGCATTAACATACATGCTGACCTGAAGTAACCTTAAATGATATGGTCATCGTCATTCTTTTTTATCTTATTGTGTTTGCGGTGTGAAGCTAAGATGATTATTCTTCCTTAACTGGAAACTCTATCTTGCTAATGTTAGATACTGGTTGCAATAAGAATATAGCTGTTCCTAATAAGAGGTAAAGACATTTTCTTGTTTATCTTTGTTAGTTGATGTACGAAAACTGAACTTTGTTTCCAGATTTGTCAAGAGTATGGCAAATTTAAAGATATCCCTGGTTTGTATTTTTTTAAACTGCTTCATTGTTGCCAGTGGAATCAAGCTTACAAAAAGGGATCTCTCCTTGGTTGTAAATGATTTTGCCTTCGATCTTTACCGAGTTGTTACATCAGCTGACAACAGTGGAAAGAATTTGTTTTTTTCACCTTACAGCATTTACACAGCGCTAACAATGATCGCCCTTGGAGCAAGAGGCAACACCGAGAAAGAACTTAACGATATTATGAGTTGGCAGTATTTTATTACAGGCGATGAACAAAATAATGGCCACCAGTCTTTTAAAGACTTCACTAGCTTATTTATGGGGGAAAAACACAGTACTGGGTCTTTTTACCTGGCTAACAAACTCTGGCTTCAGAAATATTTTAAAACTATTTACCTTAAACGCTATTATCGGACCCGTTTATTTCAATTTTATTCAACTGACCTTGGAATGGTTAATTTTGCACTAGATCCTATAGCCGCAAGACACAGAATAAACGAGTGGGTAAAGGAAGAGACCAACAATAAAATTAAAGAACTTATTAGACCGGGGCTGTTGACATCGTTGACCAGGCTTGTTCTTACCAATGCGATATATTTTAAAAGTAAATGGAAAATACAGTTCAATAAATATAGAACTTCAACCATGAAGTTCCATGTACATGCGAACAGACAAGTTCAAGTACCCATGATGTTCGTCAAGTCAAAGTTTAGATATACTGAAAACGACGAATGTAAAATTGTTGAATTACCATACCAAAATAATCAAATGTCAATGTTCGTGTTTGTTCCAAGAATTAAGAAAACACTTTTTGATCTCGAGAAGTTTATTTCAGCAGAGGTAATTCACTTTCTTAACGACAGTATGAAAGCATTCGAAGTTTCAGTCAGGATACCAAAATTCAAGCTGGAAAGTTCTTTAAATTTGAAGAAAGACCTAAAGCAGCTTGGAATCAGAGATTTATTCGATCCTGTCACTGCTGATTTATCAGGGATTCTAGGATTCAGAAGTCTGTACGTTTCACACGTCACACACAAATCATTTGTAGAAGTAAATGAGTTTGGAACTGAAGCAGCAGCGGCAACAGCAGTACTTGCTACAAAATATAGCAGCTTAAACAATCCACGAAAATTTATTGTAGCAAACAAGCCATTCTTTTTTGTTATTCGACACAATATTTCTGGGGCCCTGATATTTATAGGAAGACTTATTGACCCGACTTCATCCTAAACGACGCATTGCAATGGTCTTGCTGGCATTAAAAATCTTCTTTGAACAGTTACTTGGCTAGGTTGCCTCAACAAACCCATCCTTTTGCTAAAAGAAATCATACAAGTTGTCATGCTGAAAAGTATTTCTTGATGAAAGAGAATATTTATTCCAGCTACCTTATCTACTACCATATACACTAAAAATTAGAAATTCCCTTTTACCTCTAATAATATAATCCAAAAGAGTTCTTCCTTTAAACGACTTTAGTTGGTATGTTGATTGTAAAAAGCAGAGAGTCCCCTGATTAAGATTGATATTTTCTTTTATTAGTATCAGAGGATTGTAAACGTTTATTCCCCAGGGTAGTCTTTTGGTATGTTGTTTATCTTTAATTGTTTAGATTAATCCCTTTAATTGTTAATGTGACCCTACACACAGTTAATTAACAATTCGTTTTCAGAAATTTATATTGGACGGTCCATGTTCCCAAAGAATTATTGAATTTCAGTAGATTCATGTTTCATTTTCCAATAATTTATCCAGTTAGGAGCTGAAGTGTTGGGATAATGAATTGTCACAGAAATGTTACCTCTATCTATTATAGTCAGAGATCTGCGGAAGCACCTTTCATTCGAAAAAAGATATCAATTAATCCCTATGCTCTGCAAGATGTATCTGCATTGTACTGTATTCGAAAGGTTTTTGTTTTATACCTGCATACTGTTAATACAATTTTTTCATTCTTGTAGTTGCTGGGACTTTTTTTGACGACCTTTTTTCCTTGCTTTTTACTCCATATTATTCGAAAAGTGCGATTAAATTAGTAGTCCATGCTGAAACTCTGTAGTCATTAGATGCTATAACTGGAAGTATTTCTTGCTTAAAGCTAATAAAATCCTAACAACAACTTAAAGCAACAATGGAGCTAATTGCTGAGTTTTATGTCCACATGATATATTTTAGCGAGAAATAAACAAGGTGTATTAATTAATGTTGCTTCCATCACAAAGGTAGTTATTTTCAACAAGATGTGACAATCCATAAAAAATGGATAAAATACACAGATCGGAATAGAATTATTGACAACATAAATTAAATGCAACTTTCGTGTCGCATGAGTTAGAATGTTTGTGCCACAAGCACTTTTTTCTTACCTCTTCAGAACAATCTAAGTATCTATTTTTTGTGAAGGAACAGAAATGCTAGCAATGAAGTAAAAGAAATGATGCGCTGTGACGTTAAATAAAAGCGTTGGGAGGGACAATATAGGTACATAGAAAAAACAAAACTCGCAAACAACTCACCAAATTTCAGTCAAGATTGATCTTCAAAATCCTTATTCAGAAACTTGTCTTTTGGTAATACGTATTCAGGAATCAACCCAAGGTTCAACATTTAAGAGTGGAAAATTAATTTACACGGTATCTCGATTAATTTAAGTGAAACAAAATTGTCTTCTATACAAACGTATTAAATTTTAGAGGTGCACAAAAGAGAATATCAATTTGCACGTTAACATGTTAACTCTGAAAGATTTATCAGTTCAAAAACTAGTAAGTATCCATAATGCCATAGTCAATAGATGATGTATATGAGTACATAAACCAATTTGTGTTTTGTTCTTTATTTATGGATACTGTTACGAATAGCCCAGTATTTGTTATCCTTCTATCAATAACGTCCAAAATAGCTAATTCTATTTGGTTTCTTTTAAAGAATTTGTTTGCGATTCCGAACAGATCCATAGCTGAGACAAGCGCTCGCTTCTTCAATCACCACGAACATACGGTTGTTCAAAGTGACAGAAAACGCACTCGGTCCCAACCATGACTCAATGTGCTGTATTGCGCTAAAGCTGCTACAGCAGAGAGCAGAGAAATGCTAATACTTTTAACACAACTTCATCAAGTGATTAAGATGTATTAGGCATTCCTTTGTGACCTGTATGAATAAATTCCTATTGTCGACTATGTTTGGCAGCTTTGAGGAATGATCGTTTTCCTACGCTAAAAGTTTGTAGTGTACCCTTAATTTACTTTCTACAGTTTTTCAAATCAAGATTATCTGAATAAATCCGCAAATTAGTTTTCACATTTACTGCGCTGCTTTGTCCACCAAAAACTATCTTTGCGCTTATCATGTTTCTTGACGTGTATCACAGTTTGTGTTTCATTTCATTTCATCATGAATCATTTAGTTTTCGAATTTTACAACCTTTTTTTGATTTTTTTTATCAGATTGTGGGGAATTCATCCATTAAATATTACTTTAAGGACCATTTTTTTACATTCTCAGGAGAACGGGTTTTTCGAGTGCACTTCTAATTCGTTTTATAAATTCCATCGCGTCCTTTACACACAGGTTAGATTTTGAAGGCTGTTTCGATTTTTTGAACAAGGTTAGTAACGTCTGGTAAAGCTATTAATTTAAAGAACTTATTAAAATGTTCCAACTTTTAATAAATTTCTTCAATTTTGGATCGACACTCAGATGTGCAAGACTTGCTTAGCATTGGCAGTAAAAACGTTTTTCCCTCTCTGAGGCGGAAATTCACAAGTTTTGGAAGTGGAGCCAACGTCCCAAAATTTCTGACATAAACTTTCAACAACAATCATGTGTGGCTTAGAGTAGAAATTCTGTTGAGAGGAGAAAATTAATTTCCCCCGCATAAAGAACTTCCTAAACCTCCGCTTTGTCTGTCTAGTCAATTCAAAATTTAACTTCTTCAGCATCTTGTAATGCACACTCCATGCGTAAAACACAAACTGAATGTTTTGGGGGACGCTAGAATATAGGTAATTTAAGATCTTAGAAATTTTATTCAGTTTCAAGTACTGGATAATCTCTACAAAACCTTCCATCAAATAATGATGCAGCCCGCAATACAACGGTCAATTGTTGCAAACGCAATGAAGTTGTGATATGCAATTTTTTGTTTCTCCATTAAAAAGAGAAATGAAAATTTATTCCAGTATGAGATTTCATTGAGAGTTAAATTGGGTTTAAAATTTACTGATCCTTCTTCTTCTCATAAAAAATGCCAAATAGGGATCTTTTTTAATCAGTAATATGGAGAATAATTGGATAATTGCAGTGTGATTTGTGCGAATAAACTCAGTTCAGTCTAATATATAAAAAAACACAAACGATAGACCCATCCTTGAATTTTTCACAAAAAATTATTCCTACAATAACCAAAAATCCATTTCTTCTACTCTTTCTGGTACAAAAATGTCATAAGACTGACCAATATTAAATGAGTTTTGCCTTGTGATTAAAGTAATGATCAAATCTGTTGTACGTTGTTGTTGTTTCATTGTGGTACTTGGGTGGGTATTGATCATTTTGAGCTTCAAAAAGTAGCGTTCTACCTCTTTTGTGTTTACAGGAAAAGGCAAAAACTACTTGTATAGAAAAAACACAATGAATATCCACTCTTTAATATCTCATGAAAAATATTTATAATCAAATTTATACTGAATTATTTGTAAAATTTCCCCACTACGTTAACTAGGTCAATGCCAATTAAAGGTTGTAAAACATCTTTTGTCCGAGAGTCCTTTGCATGTGGCAGCTGTTACGTTACAATAATCGTGATGTTCTGATGGTTCAATGTCATCGTTTGAGACAGTTGAGTTTATTGGATCAGTCCTTCTCTCTTTTTTCTGCTAATTTAGATTTTGTGTAAATTATTTCTTAATTTTCTTGCAGTTTCTAGTCATTATTAGTAAAGTTTTTAGCCCTATTTTTGCTGTAATTTACATCATTATCTTAGTCTTTGTCACATATTTTTTAATTCACAAATTGCACACAAGCCCACTTTGTAAGACAGTTTTCTGGAGTAATATCAGTCAAGGTCTGACAAACAAAATATGTTATTGCTATTTTGTCTTTGTCTTTCTGCTTGTTTGTTGTTTGTCATTTATTGTTTGTCTGTCGTCACACTTCTGAACCTATGAGAAGAAAGTCGACAAAATGTAATAAAGGTTTGGAACGATTCACTACCCAACGAGTTGCTATAAGAAGAGCAATTACAAGGCAATGTAAGACAGTGGACAAATCAACAAAGAAAAGCGTAGTAAGGTAATCTTTATCCTAAATACAAAGTTGGAACGTCTTACGACACCGGATGATAAAATATGAAAGTTGCTTGATGCAGAGAGACCACATGAGAGCATGGACTAGGCAGGTGAGATAAATGGACCAGTTGCTGTCAACCTTAGCTTTTTGAAGGAAGTCGAAAACAGTGGAGTAAGCCCAGTTGTCACATCTTCATTGGATCCCACATCAATGACTCACAAATTGGCCGAATTTTCTATGGAGACATTAATGGTAGTCTCACAAAGGGGAGAGGCTTTTGTGATAGTTTCAATGCTGCAATCCACATGAACAACATCAAGACGTTCCACTATTGAGCGGAGTTGCAAAAGAAACTATTTTAAGACTTTACGTAATAACAGATAGTTACTCCTACGATACGGATATATTGTAGAAGAAATTTGCAAGAAAACAGACGATCGTAAGTGCACATGTAACTTCATTTAATGAAATTGCCACTTGTAATTTCTTCTACCCAATTTTCTCCCCCTAGACATTTTCACGATGAACCGAATTTCAATGCACAAGCATGGGAAAATTTTCGCTCTTTATTGTTATCAGTTATTCTTGATAGACTACCAAATAATGTGTCACATCACATTAACAGGCGTTTAAAGGATATTGAATTGAACGTTTCCACTATGGTTGATACTTGGTCGTTTAAAGTAGAGGCTTGAGAACAATTTTGGACTAATCACATGAATTCTGTAACCTGTAGGTCTTGGGCTAAGCCTTCCAGTCTATTGGTGAATTGTGCTATTGGCTAATAGGTTTAATAGGCTTAGAAGTAATGAGTATGAGAGGTCAGATATTTGATGCTTTCACTGTCAGAGTAATCGTTCATGGTCAAAATGTAATACTTTCACCAGTGTTGATATCCTGATTCAGCATAGTACGGGTAAAGGCTTATGTTTTTTTTCTTTTCACAGACCACATAAAGGCTAAGTGTACATTAGGTTATACGTGTAGACTTTGCCAAGGTCGTTTTGCCTTGCCAAGAGGGTTGAGAGGTATAGCAGACATCAAAGTTACAACCCAAGTTTAGTCTCGTAGTTAAGGCAACACCCAGAATCAGCAGGAAGAACATGTTTCCGACTTCATCAGAGAGGCCAGAAGATTTTCTCCATTCCAACCATCAGTTATCATTGGAGTAGCAAATGCCCAGTCTGCATTCAGCGAGTCATCTTAAAAAATTGTCTATAAATTTTGCAGGATGTTGTTTAATCCTGTCCCAAGTCCGTTTTCACTCAGTGCTGTCATTAAGTACCATTAACTGCATTGTGCCTTACAGAAAGCCTCTCTAAGTACCAAACTACAAATTCTTTTTATGTGGATGATACATATTCAAGGCATGTGTAAGGAAAAGCTTCGCTGGGACTCTACCATTTCCCCTTATCAGCACGAAACATGGAACAAATAGCTTATCAGCATGGAGATGTTGAAAGGATGAAAATTCCCGGATTTGTATTTGACTTAAACTAACTGTTTAGTCAGGAGGGAAAAAATTTTAGCTGCATACATATTCAGATGCAAGCCTTACAGCTTATGGTCTTATTTGCTGATATTTGTTTGAAGTTTAATGAGAAAGTGTTTGTATCCTTTATCGCTCCTAAAATCCGTGTTGCTCAAACGTCTTTCTCATTTGGAATTAGTATGAGGCATTTTTTTCTGCCAGGTTACTTGATAATATAAAAAAAGCATGACATCACTGACCTTCAGTGAATTGGACTGCAGCACAGATTCTATGAGCGTTTTTGTACTTGGTCCAGAGTGAAGACTCCCCATGGAAATCCTTTATTCAAGACCAAATAGGAGTAATTTACCACCCCCCCTTTATACATGCTTATTGCCCTTCGAGCTATAATTCAGAATACATACCATTTAGAGAAATGTCAGGAGAAGAACATTGACTTTCCAAGTTTTGTGGTTTGCTCCAGACTTACAAGTGATGCTGCCCAATGGTCCCAATTTTCGGTCATTTTAGATATCCTAAGGATTGTTTATCAGAAAAAAGAAAGCTGTCATCACTAGTTACAACCATTTCCACTCTTTATATATCAAATGTTATTGACCATTCAAGATATAGTTCTTGGTCATAGCTTATTAGACTTACTAGTTACGCACTACGATTTCTCTGTAAACTACGCAAACGTTTAATTGAATCAAATTTTGTGTTAACCAAAGAGTAATTTTGTAAGACCTCCAGTCACGTCATTATCTTTATTAACCCCAGCTTTTACAACTTGGCAAATCTCTTTTAAATTGCAATCTTCCCCAACCGAGTCCTGTTCTGGATTTGAGAGACCCGATCTATTGTGGGCGACGCTAGAGCAAAGGGTTCAACTGTGGCATGAAGAATTGGAAAAGAAGGGACTTAAGGTCAACAGCAAGAAGACAGAAGTCATGGTGGCAAGCAAAGCAAGACAGGTCGTGAGCATTAGGGACACAAAGAATGTAGAAATCAGCCAAGTGGGAAAACTTTGCTACCTCGGCTCAGTTCTATCCGAGCAGGATGGATGTCGGGATGAAATAGACGCCAGGATTAGCAGAGCATAGAGAAAGTGGAGAGACGTTAGCGGGCTATTTTGTGATAGAAAGATGCCTCTGAAGATAAAGACCAATATCTATACAACTGTCATACGATCTGTGCTACTGTATTGATTGGAGACAGCGGCGTTAAGAAAGGCAGAGGAAAGGGCCCTTGAAGTGGCAGAGATGAAAATGCTGAGATTGATATGTGGAATATCACTCCTGGACCACCGGACCAGCGAAGACATTCGAAGGTTTGTCCGTGTGCCAAACATATCCAGCAAGACCAGAGAAGCAAGATCAAAGTAGAATGGGCATGTAATGAGGGAGAACCAGAAGAACCCAATATAACAAGCGTGGCGGGCGACAGTCCAGGGGGAAAGGAGCAGAGGCAGGCAGAAACTGAGATGCAGAGATGTTGTAAGGGAGGACATGAGGCAAGTTGGAGCGGATCCGGAAGACTACAAGTAGCGCGGAAAGTGGCGCAGTGTCGAGCGGCCGAACCGTCCTAGCGATGGAACAAGACCGCAAGAAGAAGAAGATCTATTGTGGGGGACGAATCTAAAATTCAGGCTTACATTTTAATGCTTTCCATCCTTTTCTCTTGCCATGTCCTAACCTTGTGTCACATTAGTCATGTGTCACATTAATCATGCAAAATGGCATCAGGAAAACATTAAGTCAGTTAAGAAGTACGTACCAGATACCATATTGTCATCACGTTGTGAAATCTATTATAAGAAAATGTGTTACTTGCAAAAAGCTACAAGAAACACCATTTCCTTTTACACAATCTCCTCCACTATCTAAATTTTGCATACCATAGTCCTTTTCAGCATATTAAAGTCGATTTTGCAGGACCTTTGTTGGCATACCCCCCTCCCCCTCCCTACACACACTAGAAATAGTAACATGGCGTGGAACCCTTAAAAATGGTATATGTCGTTTTAAATCTGTAGTCACAAAGTCTGTGCATATTGAGTTGATTGGATATTTTAGTGCAACTACCTTTCTTTGCTGTTTACGGTGGTTCTCTTCTCTTCGAAGTATATCATTCGTCATTGTTTCTGATACTGGAAAGCTTTTTTGGAAGCTGCTAGGGATCAAGGAAGAATGTTTTACGTAGTAACTAGCGATCAAGTGAAGGATTGAATCAGCACATTTAATGGATAGGCTATTAAATGCTGAAAGGGCCAGTTGGTGGGTAGGCTTTTGAGAAAGATTGATCTGAGTGTCAAGAAATTTGTCAAGAAAGTCTGAAAGAAAAGCCAAGCTAACTCGATAAAGTTACGACCATTTTATGTGAAACGGAAGAAATTTTGAATTCCAGATATCTTAAATACATTTCTTAAGAATTACATCAAGGTCCCATTCGCTCGCCCATCACACTTTTTGACAGGCAATGGTTTATACAAGTAATTAACAACAATTAAAGTGAAATTAAAAACTCACAAAGCGTACGTGGAATACGAGCGACCTTGTGATCGAAAGAATGACTTCAATCAAGAGAAACAGAGATTCCAATCGCGTGTATTTGCCTTTAATTTTGCTTAATTGGTTCCCTCAAAATTACGACTTTTCTACTAAAGTTTTTGCTAATATATATGATTTGCAGATTATTTATATTCTGAAATACCACATTCCTCGCCTATTTACTAAGTCACAGTTAAAGTAAGGTGACCAGATTTTTCGGATGAAAAGAAAGGACGCCTGGAGCTTCGTAGAAAGTAATGACTGCTCATAATTTTAGTCAGTATTCTATTGCAATACAAGTCTGCATGTACATTGCACCTGATACGAAGAATCCATTAGTTAAGTGATATACTGCCCTCTCTTAGTAGTAATATATATTTTGCAAACAGTCAATTATTTTTTCAATGACTGTATCTGTGTGTGAATATTCCATTCGAAAATTTGGCTCAGGATGGGTGTCGTTTTTCATGTGGTATGCAAATGCTTAATGAGACTTACTGTGATATTCGCCCAGCACTAATTTGCCTCTCGCACCACGGTGTTACAGCCTGTTAAACTCGCAGACTTTACGTATCACTGCGTCATGACTCACCAGTGGCGCATCAGTAAGCCATTAGCCCATCAGTGCCATACCTCAACCCGAGTCATCACTACACCCCGTCGTAACCGACATAATGGTCTGTTGAAGGCATTTCTGGGCATTTGCATCGACTGTGTAGCTGTCCTTTATACCAAAGAGCTGTCCCTTATTTCTTTCGAATAATGAATAAATGAAAAAAAAATCCTACCATGGTAGTTATTTCCGTGAATAAAGGACAAAAAGGGCATTATCATGAAAATAAAGGACAATAAAGGACAGGAAAAAAGAAAAGGACACGGATCCAAAACAAAGGGCAGTCCTTTGAAAAAAAGGACGTCTGGTCACCTTAAGTTAAAGGTTTGTGTAGAGAAAACTGTGATGAATTTGTACAGGAAGGCCTGCGTCATTAACTGGGTTGTTCTGAGCGTGTTGTAGCTTAGACAATCCATAACTCTACTACCTCTTGAAATTTAAGAAGACTTTTTGGGAAGGAGGTTCTGGATAAATATCTATTAATTGAGACTCAAATATATTTAGTAATGGGACGCTCCCCCTGTAGTTGATTTTTCTTGAAAAAAGTCTTAAAGCCCTCTAGCCATTCTTATTTTCTTTTACCAAATATTTTAAAGACAAATTCATAGTAAGGTGTTTCTTGTGCATGGTGTTAATTTTAATTTTTTATTCCATAACCCCCTCAAGATTTTTACTAGTTTTGATTTCCCTGGGGCTTTTAAAGGTGACAAGATTTTCTTTTAAAGGGAAAGAATAGCCTTTCATCATTCTCAAAAGATGAAAGGAAAAATAATTTTCTCTCTAACTTTCTTCCTTAGGGAAGCTCGCCAAGGGCAGCCATACAATGGCATCTATCACAATGGCAGGAATCTTGGGTGTCACACACAGTGTATTGTGAGACCTTAGTTATCCTAACAGTAGTCCTTAAAGACCAAAGGTACAACTTCAAATAACACAAACACAGAAAGTTCACTCAAGTTCTTGAGCCACCTCAACTGATCTGATCTCCTAAATCTACCATTACATGCTCTACATATATTATGTGGAAATATAATTACGTGGTCGGGAGGTTTGACTTACAACCTCCAGGCTGAAGTAAGTAAGTAAGTAATATAATTACAGAAATAGAATAACATAAAGTTTTTATTAACAGCATAAAATACGTAAAAGTGCGACGAGAAAACATGGGAGAGGAAGGGAAGGGCTGAATAGGTATGCTAAAACAAGCTAAATGACGTAAAACTAAGCAATTTATATGTAAATGATAGGAAATAAACAACAATGACTGAACTGAGCATTGAGGCATAACAATACAAAACATCCCGCACCTTCAGACAAAACAAAGGAAGGGAATGTCTCGAATGTGATGCATGCCTGTGATGCAGATTGCTTACTTGTGTACAAAGGAGAAGCCAACGATAATTATATGCAAAACAGACCATCGTAAAATGAATAAACCCTCTGGAAAATGTGAGCAAGCAATGGAGAGGGGCTGAAGGAATGCAAGTTCTTACCTACAAAAGGCGGTCCTGGGAGGTTCGTGACAAGGGTTATACTTATACTATCAGTATTCAAAATGCCTGAGTTTTTTATCAGACGAAAACTTTAATATGTATGGCCTTCAAGAACAAGTCGCTCTCATATATCCTGTTTTAACTTTGAAAAAGACTAAGTTGAAGACTTCTAACAAAAGTGGTCATGGTGATTGGCATGGGGCAGAGATACTGTGAACAGAGATTTCAAAGAAAACAAAATGGTTGGCCTTTTTTACTGCACCTTGAAAGACCTGTGCTCAGTTCAACGACTTTATTCCTTTGAAACAAAAATCATGAAAAAAATTGTAAGTCAAAGTAAAATTAAAAAACTTTGCGTGAAGAAAACGACTTTTAAATGTTAACAAAGAAGAGTTTTTCTGTAGAAAACTGAGGAAGTCATTATTCCGACTGCAGTTTTTCCTTCAGACTTATAATTAAATGTTACTTTTATTTCTTTTTAATTTTTTATTCTTGAACATCCAGTACGTCGTAAAGAGCATGCGTAGTTACAAAGTTTTCTGCTGTACCCCAGTAAAAATCCATTTGTAGCAGTGTTTTACATACTGAAAGTTTTAAAGCTAATGTTGTGTTAACCTTGATAATGTCTGACTTAATCCTGTTAGATCATTTCTTACAAGTATATTTAGTAATGGTTAAAAGGTGGGACCGGAAAATGCAAAAGCCATAAATCGAACACTTAAAATGGTCAAAGGTGTTAAATTTTACAAGACAGACCGGATTTACAAAAGTCAAGTGGACAATTTAGGCTTTTTAAAGCTTAACTTCTCGATTTACCAATGCTAATCTTTTGGTCTGAATATGAATAGTTTTGTGTATTCATGACAGGAAAAAGACTGGCAATAAAAATCAGTTACTTAGTCCAGCAGGTAGTTCTGAAATCAAATGAAGAGGGAGCAACTTGATCTTTGAAGAACCAGTAGACAAAGATACCATGGCATCCTGCACTCCTATTCCCATTCCAAAGGTTTGGAAACGAGTCAACAAAAAGGCCCAAACTGGAAATGGCTTTGGTGTCCAGTACAAAAATATACCGTGTTTGTACGAGTCATATCTTTCCACGCTGAACTGTATTATTTTTTCATGCCACGTAATGTATCTAAAAACATTTGTGAAATTTCCATGTGAAAAAAACAGACAGGAAGGAATTTTTTAATAAAAGTTTCAACATGGTAATAAGCAAGGAGATCTCGTTTGAAGACGAAGTGGCTATCAAAATATTTCGAGAAGCAGGTTATTCCTTCGGAGAAATTACAAACAAAATTGGTTGTAACAAGTAAGGAACCCATAAAGTCTTTAAAATGTACAAAAAGCACTAACACCGCTACAGTTGGAAAGAGGTTAGGACGACCGAAAATCTGTTCCGAACTAGATAAACGTGTCCTAAAGAATTCAGCTTGAAAAAACTGTTTTTTTTATTTTCCCTGTCTGTGTGGCTAATTTGAAAAGTTTTTAAAGAAGAAGCCCACCATGCCTACGTCAAAGCCAATTCTTCATAGGAGGTGGAAGGGGGAGCAGCTGTCGCTTGCTTTCTGGTATTTCCTAGCGTCCAAATTTCGTGTTTATTTCAATTCGAGCAAATAATGAGGTGAAGTAGGTGAAGGCAAAAGATGAAGACGACATTTATACCTTTGAACACAGAAACACATTGATGCTTGGGCATCTGAAGGTAGTAACTAGAATTTCATTTGGAGCATAATGTCACCCACTTCAATCGAGTTTCAGCAAACAAAATCAAACAATTGGACCAGCATTCGGGTACTAGGTAGATACTTACAGACAATAATTGGGCAGCTTAATTTCAGAAGTTATCCATTTTAAAACTTCAAGTACACCAAGAGTGTATTTTTTGCAAATTTGGCACATAGGCTCACCTTGCTCAACTTTATTCAATGCTACTCTTGACTGTAAAGTGAACTCTGTATGGAACTTGCCTTTTTCTCTGTGATAAATCAAATCGAATTGGGCTACCTCTCTTTTTCCAGGTAAGAGATAGCTCTGTCTCTTTCATGCTACCAGGAGAGAGCATCTGTAACACGTTTTGTGACATGTGTGATTCTGGGCTTACATGGACATGGGCATGCCTTGATAATTAGCGACTCTGTATCAGAAACTCTGTTAGGATCAAGGTGAATATTTTTCAGATTTGTATGTTGGGGTTTTATTGAGATTGATTTTATTGATTTGATTTTATTTTAGTAAGACCTTGTGCCTATCGCANGATAAATCAAATCGAATTGGGCTACCTCTCTTTTTCCAGGTAAGAGATAGCTCTGTCTCTTTCATGCTACCAGGAGAGAGCATCTGTAACACGTTTTGTGACATGTGTGATTCTGGGCTTACATGGACATGGGCATGCCTTGATAATTAGCGACTCTGTATCAGAAACTCTGTTAGGATCAAGGTGAATATTTTTCAGATTTGTATGTTGGGGTTTTATTGAGATTGATTTTATTGATTTGATTTTATTTTAGTAAGACCTTGTGCCTATCGCAGTATCTTTGTCTCAAATTTTTTTTGTGATCTCCTTTTCTGTTTATCAGCACCAATAAAATTAATTTTCCAGACTATTTTGGATGAATTTGGTGCATATTACTGTTTTTATTTGAAACACGAGAGGCTTTCTTATTATGTTATCTCTCATTCGATCATTTGCATAATTGATATTTCTTTTATAAGTTACAGATTCTTGTCAGAAGTTGTCGAAATAAATCCTAGCTTGACGCCTGTACTGAGCAAATCCCCCAGTTAAAATGCATTTTTAGAATTGTCAGGATGAATTACCATAGTAAGCTACTTTACTCAGACAGGATATGTAGTTATTAGTTTTTAGAGGCGCTGGTCATATGTGTAGCGAAAGTAGAGGATATGGTCCAGAAAAATAAATCCTTTCGAGATTTTCTTTCTTCCTTTTTCCCTCTACCAATATTAAGTTGTGACGCCGCCATTGTTCGTACTTCCTCCTTGAGCCCATATTTTCCCAAGTCAAATCTTGTTGAACTTTAATATAACCAGTAACCTTGAATAGCCTTTTATTTTTAAGATACAAAGGCTTTTCCTTTGGAATGTTGTTTTAATTTCTATCTACTGGCAACAAAGGAAAAGGGTACCACAAGTTCAAAATTCCTTCTTTCTGCAACAAAACAGTAATATATGAAAAGATTCAAGAATGTTTTTATAATGAAGAATGTCGTTGTTCTGTGCTAAATTTCGTGTTTTGCTTCAATGATTGGCACACGATCTTTAAATGTTGCTGACAAGGTGTTTACTTTTACTAATGTAATATGGGCTTTCTTAAAATCACACAATTGACATTTCAATCCCGTACAGTACGGCTGTAATTCGGCCAGAATAATAGCCTTGTTAACAGTTCAGTTTGATTCCGTTTTCAATTAATTTTACAAATGATTGGTTTTGTTGGTTTTAATTTTGGTCTTCTCAATTTTCTCATTGAGTTAAGCTTGGTTGATTCAGTCAGTAGACTTTTAATTAGCTGCTTTTTTCTTAACAGGATTGTGGTCGCTCCCACAGTCTGCTTCAGCGTAGTATTTTGCTTGCTGAAAAGCATTTTTGAAACGACTGTTGATGGTCACACAGCCAATTTTGATTTCAAAACTCTCCAGGATCTTTCCATCTCCACAGGCGTCTGTTATTATTTTTGAACCATGTATTCAAGATCACCTGATCACGTGCTGTGCACCAGTCCACCCATTTTTCTCCTTTTTCATTTTGCATTCCTTGACCTTCCTTTCCTACTGTAAATACTACTCTTTGACTTCCGACCTTTGCATTCGGGTCTCACGTCACCATGACAACATCTTGAGATTGAGATTTGGGGTGTCTGTTTCCCTGAGCTCTTCACAGAAAGATCAATGTCCACATCATTGCTGTCGAGTGTTGGTCGCACACTTCAATAAGACAGATATATGAAATGATTGCCTTTTCAGCTTGATCAGCATAACTCTTTCTTAAAGGGTCCAATATCCTAAAACACATCTACAATTCTTTCTCCAGAATCATAGAAACTCCTTTTTCACGATTATCTCCTCTAGAATTTTGTGGGTTTTTTTCTTTTTTGTTTCAACGTCATTTTTCCCCATTAACTGGGGCTCAGACAGTGCCCTTCACAGGGACTTGGGTTTGGCAGTGAGGAATCTCTTGGTCGGATGCCCTTCCTGACGCCAACCAATGGCTTTTTTTCATGAAGTTCCAAAGTCGCCCGCTCGGGAAATCGAACCCGGAATTCTTGGTTACGGTACAGTTGCACTAACCATTAAGCCACGGCTCCTTTGCACAATGCGAGAACCTTTGCCTGCTGTGTTGCCACCCTGGGCCAGTACGTCCTTCATTATCGAACCTGGTGAAATCAGACTCCTCTGACAGCACCATGTTGACGTTGAGCTTAACGAACTCAAGCCGTCCTTCGATCTCAGTCCTCAAGTAGCTGAGTTACAGACGTGAGCCACCACGCCCGACTTATCTCCTCTAGAATCTATGACTTTTTTCCCTTCCAAGTACCCTGTACCAGACTATCTTGTTTCGCATAAACCCAGCATATTAATATTCACCTTTTTATTTCCATTTTCAGATTTATCCATTTCCCTGCTTGATTCAAAGTGCGTTCATTTCGTGTTCCGAATCTCAGAGTGGTTTTGTTTTCGAAAATAACAAGCTGATGGCCTGGTCCCACCTGTTAAACATAAGCGCTCGGGTTGAGCGAGGTGTTAATGGTTGGATTACCACCAATCCCATTCACGCTGTTAGCAGTAGGCATTAATCTGTGCATTGTCATGATTATTCTTCGCAAGATACATTGGTGGTTTGCCATTGCCTTCCAATGGCCGGTGGCCACAGCATACTGCGAGTTGCCATTCACTCTGTTGTTCAAAAATCCAATCGTCACAACAGGTCATAAGAATGTCTCCAAGGAGAAATTTGTCTCGGGAAATTTACCTCGTGGGAATTGCACACAGGGGAATTTATTTCTGGGAAGTTTGCTGAGGGCAAGGTATCTCAGTACTAGTGTATTTAATGTACCGGTACTGAAGCTTTGCATTGTAACATAATTGTTGTTGAGATACTGCTTTGTGTTTTAGGTGTGGTATTCATTTTCTAACGCAACCATGGAGTTTTCACCCTCCTTTGAAGGAGTCTTTTCAAATGCAGCTCTATCGTAAAGCTTTTCATTCCAAATGCCTTTTTTAACTTACAGATTTTGCACGAAGACTTACGCACACTCCAATCTATTCAAATTTAAAGGTAAATGTCTCAAAAATTTTCCGTTTACTTGATTACTATTGTTTTAAGAGAATACAACAATGATCTGGTAAGAAATGTCACAAAAAACCTCTATCCTTGTTGTGTTTATTCATTTACTTTCCATTTTTTCAAGGATGGTCTACCTAACTAGTGAACACATCTTTTACTTTCAATAACTAAAAATTTTCAAGTCTCAAAACCAAAACACATCACAACACAACTCATGTCAGAAGCTCATGACAACCATTCAAAACTTCCGTCATTATCTGATTCAGAAATACCGGAAAACATTTGGTAAAACGTGACAACGTTTGTTTGAACTTGAAAGACTGCAATTTCTATTTTTTGCAAGTTGTTTCACTGGGTCACGTTTTTGCATCGACTAAAATCGTGGAAATAGGGAACTCGCAGTAAACTTTTAGATCTTGGTGGTATACATTCCTTGGTGGCTATGTTGTGAGCTGTAACAAATGCTGTGTGCCTTTCACTTTCACTTTTATATGGCTACACATTCATTTTAAGTCCGAAAACGCTTGAGTAGTGTAATGCTGAATTGATCTTGTAATTTCACATTGGTGGGTAACTTTGTCTGAACCCCTGGTGGTATTTTTGGCAACATTTTGTTTGCTCTGTTCTCAGTTTAAATAAGTATGAAACAATACTTTTTTCTTTTTGGAGATAACGTCATTTTCCCCGGTAACTGGGACTCAGACGGTGCCCTCCTGCCAACCGATTTTTCTTTTGTACAGTTTCAGTCTTTTCAGCTGCTCGAGGAATCGAACTCGGAACCTCTTGGTTGCGTTGGAACTGCACTAACCACTAAGCCACGTTTCCCGAAATAAGCATAACATAATGCGATGGTCTAAAGAAGGAACAGTCGAACCTGGAATAAGAGGAACAGGGAAATGAAGTGACTGATAGTTACACATATTTTCAAACTTCCTTTACGCGAATTTGTCGAGAGAACACATTTTCCTCAATGGCCAATCTTGCGCGATATTGTTCTTCCTCTCGATAACATTACTAGTGTTGTTGTGAAATCACAATTGGCAAATTTTAAAAGAGGTTTGTTAATTTAATAATTGTAATAAAGAAAAATAATTAATTCCCAATTATATGGGTTTGGTCGACTCTTGAAACTTTCATTTAAGTAGTATGGTTCGATTTCCCAGTGTACTAAAAAGTCATCTTAACCAGAAAAAAAATTTTTGTGATACGTTTTCAAATATATTTAAGTGAAAAAGGTGTTTATATCGAACTGGGAACAAGGGCCAGAGCTTGTGGGCGCTTGCTCGCACAATTGGGCTAACAGTACTATTTTCTTAGCCAGATCAATGAACAATGATATTTTTCACCGCCTAAAATTCCAAATCCTCTCTATCAGCTTTATTTTCAAATTTAAAAGCAAAGGACGTGCAACTGAGGGAATACACTTAACACAAACTTTCTTTTGTGAACCGGAGAAATGAGAAGGTTTTCGTGCAGTTTGCTAGAAGTTACTAGTAAACTCTTTTATCCGAAAAAAGTCTCAGAATATAGCAATAAACGTAACGAAAGTCTTTGTCCTTCAAAGCATTTTGCATTTCGGACCCAACAGATAAAAAGAGAAAAGGAGGGATAATTATAATAATTATTTGACTGATAGCATGTGGCTCGAGTTGGAAAGCGTATGTGAGGGTGATTATTCTGTAATCGCCCTAGATTTTTGTAATTACCCTTTTTGTAAATTCGTAACAATTCATTTCATAAAAAATCAAACGATAAATTTTTAGCCAATCAGAACATAGTATTTTTGAACATAACATTATTGGTTCCGATAAATTCTGTAAAGCGTAGGACTGTAGGTGTCATTTTTTGTAGATTTGATATTTTTACCTAAAGTGACAATTTTGTCATTAATTAGGAATAACATGGAGGTTTTTTGGGGGTGATTTGGAATTAATAATCCCTCGTTGTAGAAATGAAACTCGTGTCATGAATTCCAAACACCCTCAAAACCATGTTATTGCTATTACAGGTACAGTTTAGTTTTGTTTTTGCCAAAAAGCATGATAAATTTGTTTATTTGACCCTATATCCCGTTTTTTCCCTCCAGACACATGGGTAGAATGTCCCTGGTGCCTGCCAAGTTACATAGTTCAAATATTATTTTGGTTTCGTGTGTATTTAGAAACAGCTGGAAATTTGTAATATACACTCTGTCTTTACGTAATCAAAACTAGGTTTTCTTCTTATTTTTCGTTGCTTTTTCTGCAGGATAAAATCCCATTTCTCTGTTGTTTAAGTTAGCCTGTGGGAATTTGTCTTCACAGATAGCAGATGGAAATAGACCGTTGATAAATCCTTGAATTGCTAATACAAACCCTCGAGAATTTCTGTAGGCCTTTTTGTAAACCCCAATGTACGTGGTAAACGTCTGTAAAACCTAAACTGGTGTGAAGGTGATGCTATGTATACGATATATCTATTATGGTTATACTGTTAGAGACGTCTTAGCTCAAGCAAATGCATAGTTGCACAGAAAACAAGAGTTCTCAGCTTCGTTCAGTGTTAAAAACTCGAAAAGTAAAGAGAGATATTTGCTGGCTTCTGAAAGAACATTTGGCCAAGAAACTTGTTTTTAGTATGTAAAAGCCTCCCAACATAATACCAATAAACTTCAAGCAATTGTTGCGGTATTTGTCCAGACAAAGGCAGAGAAAAAATTACATTTAGAGAAAACAATAAGTAATGAGCTGAAAATGCATTAGTTGCCTATTTATTCGACTTTCTCCTTCACAACTAAGTAATAGTGCTTTCGTAGAACAACCTATGGACTCCTGACGAGCTACCTCTCTACCAATGTAATAAAGGACATATGATCTGCAATATTTGAAGGCAAGAAGAGATGAGAAACATTCGTATCTACCTCTAAGCCTGTAAAGAAGAACTGTTTGGTTTACAGATTTGTAGATCTGGAACCTGTCCGACTATTTTTAATCTTCTTCTTCTTCTTCTGAGTTCCTTATCCTTTCAGGACGTTGGAGATCATGGTCTTCCATCTATTTCCCTCTTTTGTCAGTGCTAAACTTTCACAGTCACTCCTCTTGAACTTGAGATCCTTGATCAAGCTGGTAATGCATTTCACACCCTGTCTTCACT
>RDPX01000237.1:367126-417162 GCA_003991215.1 Morbakka virulenta | reverse complement strand
ATATATGTTCCTTGCATCTTTATTTTTCAGTTCTTCAATTTTCTTACACTTGCTATTGAGCCAGTTTTCCTTTTCCTCATTACATTTCTTTCTGATGTTGTTATTCAGTTCTTTGTATTTATCAATGTTCTGCTTTGCAGCCCTTCTCTTATCCATCAATTCGAGTATTTCATCAGTCATCCACTTTTGTTTTGCCCTTTTCTTGATTTTAGGAATGACACTTTCAGCTCCTTGTACTATGGCATCCCGAAAAATAGTCCATTCATCGGGTGTTTCACCTTCATCTTTCAAAGCGTTGTAACGATTTTGAACCTCCACCTTAAACTGCTGTTTTAATACCCCATTCCTACTTAAAAGGGATACCTCCAACTTTGGTGTTATTTTGGATTTTTTCAGTTTCCTCAACTTAATCTTCAGGTGGCACATTAACAACGCATGATCGCTGCCACAATCTGCTCCTGGGTAACATTTCACCTGCTGAACTGCATTTCTGAACCTCTGGTTGATTGTTATGCAATCAATTTGATTTCTTGCTCTGTCTCCTGGACTTATCCATGTATACAGTCGTCTTCGATTAATCTACCCGGAGCTAAATCTTTTTTCCAGACATGGTCTGGACATAATAAGAAATTGGTTCGATAGGAACTTCTAGCCTTATGTGTACTGTTCACGTCGTGATCATTTCTGATTATATTTCCTGCGAGAGCAGCCTTTGTAAACGACTAAAACGGTACGTTGGTTCCCTCATCTCTGGCCAAACTTTTTGAACAGCTCTCTATGTTCTTTTACTCTTTGACTCAAGGAACGCTTTGATTCTTTAATGCAAAGGGCAACAGACCCCTTACAATGTAGGCTGTAAACTATATTGTTTCTCTCTTCAGGTGAAACTGGATCCTTTGGCTTGAAAATTATCGTCCTGAGGATGGATGTTGTGAAAAATGAACACTTGATATTATGCTGTTTACTGGTGACCTTGACATAGGGAAGACATATTTGTTTTACAGGTCCTTTTTCTTCTTCGTGATTACGCCTGCAAGTTTTTCATAATGCTCTCTAGACATTCGTAGTGTGATATCCATTAGATAAGAGAACCTTTGGAATGTGTTTTTCTTTCCTTTCTGAGGTCGAATTGGTTTGAAATGATGGCTCTTTCCCTTTCAAATGGGGCGGTGAAATCTGATACTGGTCTGTGTGAGTAACTTTTTTGTTGATAGTAACAGAAATGGTGCAGACTATTCGTCTCCTCAGTAACAAATCAAGAAAGGGCAATTATCTTTCTTCTTCTTTTTTCGTGGTGAAAGCGATGTCTAAGTGAAGACTGTTGGTGTGCTCAAAGAAAACTTGTAGATGATCTTCCTTAGTAATTGCGAAAACGCCGTCAGCGGATCTTTCCCAGGTAGTTGTATCTTAGTCTGCTGTTGATAACGCTGTGGTTTCAAATGCTTGCATGAATATTTCAGCAATCACAGAAGATATTGGAGCTCCTATGGGTACACCGCTGTTCTGTGTGTACATGTCGTTGTTAAGTAGGAAGTATGTGTTGGTAAGAAGTGCTTGAAATAAATTCAGGATGTCTGGAGGCTTTAGAGCAGTTTTTGATGCCAATGAATCATCGTGTTTAAGTAGGTCCTCGTTAGTTCACAAGGTATCATTTACGTGGATACTTGTGTGTAAAGAATTGTCATCAAAAGAAACCGTGACTTCACTTGCCTGGATTCTTTGCTGAGTCATGAAGGTTGCTAAATCAATACTGTTATTACTGTGATGTGACTTCTTCTTTGTGTATGGACAAAGTAGTGTACTAAGTGACGTGAGAGTGAATGAAGTGGAGTGCCAGCATAGACTTCGATGGGACGTATGGGTACATTGTACTTGTGTATCTTTGGCAATCCATAAAACCTTGATAAAGGTAAGTCTTTGGGTTTTAATCTGTGGTAGAGTCAATTATCCAGAAGATTGTTTTTCTGTAGTGCAATCTGTGCCTTGCTTATTTTCATCTTGACTGTGTTCATTGGATTATTCTTAACCGTAGTATGTGGCCTATTGTTGAGGTGTTCACGGCAATTTTGCATGTAATCGGCTTAGTTACGGGTCACAGTTGCACGGCATTTTTGAGCGGAAAGGATGGAGATTGTAACATTGTGATATAGGCTCTTGATGGCACATATTTCCTTTTTGATGTAGTTGTCAATGGGTACGTTGGAAAATTGAAGAGTGGGACTTATTTTTGCTCGGATTGTATCAGCTTCAATTTCAAGAAGATCTTTTACTGCTGTTTTTAACTATCGAGATGATCTTTTTTGCAATGATGATCTTAGGAGCACCAAAGAAGTCTAAATCTTTCACTAGAAAGGATTCCTCTGTTGATGACAATGTCCCACTAGACATATTTACTACCTAGTGAGACTTGTCTGCGTGAATTGGCGGTTTGGGTGACTTTCCTGTCAAAGACGCATACTTCTTTTGGTGCCTTTTCATTGCGGAGAGTAATCTTTGTCTGTAAGTATCATTAAAAGATTAGATTAATGCGTGGTAGTGTTCAAGTCTTAATATGTTCAAAAAATTAGATTCAGTTTCTTGAATATCTTCGGCAAGTCGCAAATGTGTCTTGTGGTTTAAGTTAAACCTTTCTTGAAGGAGTCGGTGACTGTCCACTTTAGGATACATCTTGATTTTGTTTGTGCCTAATGGGCAGTGAAGACATAGGTCGTTTGGAATCACATGGTTGTGTAGGCATCGTAAAGACAAGTCTTGATCCATGTTCTTTCCAGACGACGGCAATTCTTAAGAGTATTACCTCTGTATGTTTCTCTAAAATTCTTAAAAATTCTTGATTTTATGGACTCAGTGGAAGCCATTGATGCAGGAAAAAGCTAACGGTTCAGGACATGTTAAATATCCTACATCAATGGCATCCACTGAGTCCATAAAATCAGGAATTTTTACGATAGATGTTGCTATTTAAAAATTGTTAAAATAGTTGAATGGTTGAAAATCTTAATATAGTGGTATCCAGTTAACACAAACATAGTCAACACAGATTTCTGCTTCTCAAGCACTTTTCTAAGTCCCAAAATGTGCCCTTCCTCTACCTAGAGACTAAAGTTTTGTGTGGAAAATAAATTCTTGTCATAAATCATGAAAAGTTTTAATCTCTTTTACAGTGTTTTCAAGCTTGGATTGTTCACTATGCTTGGAAAATGTTACAAAGGTCGATTTGTTTAATCCGCCAGAAATACTTTACCAGTACATGTACTGTTTTAACAGTAAAATGTTGCAGAATTTTAATGACAATGAAAGCACATTCTTTTTGTTTTAACTGTTTAATCAAAAAAAAAAAAGTGTAGTCACATAATTGTTATTATTATTATTATTATTATTATTATTATTATGTTTGATATGTTTTCTCACAAAGCTTTAGTTCTCATTTGCTTCGGTTATTATTGGTGTGATCCCAGATAACTACCTGCCATCTATTATTANGATGGGACGTATGGGTACATTATACTTGTGTATCTTTGGCAATCCATAAAACCTTGATAAAGGTAAGTCTTTGGGTTTTAATCTGTGGTAGAGTCAATTATCCAGAAGATTGTTTTTCTGTAGTGCAATCTGTGCCTTGCTTATTTTCATCTTGACTGTGTTCATTGGATTATTCTTAACCGTAGTATGTGGCCTATTGTTGAGGTGTTCACGGCAATTTTGCATGTAATCGGCTTAGTTACGGGTCACAGTTGTACGGCATTTTTGAGCGGAAAGGATGGAGATTGTAACATTGTGATTTAGGCTCTTGATGGCACATACTTCCTTTTTGATGTAGTTGTCAATGGGTACGTTGGAAAATTGAAGAGTGGGACTTATTTTTGCTCGGATTGTATCAGCTTCAATTTCAAGAAGATCTTTTACTGCTGTTTTTAACTATCGAGATGATCTTTTTTGCAATGATGATCTTAGGAGCACCAAAGAAGTCTAAATCTTTCACTAGAAAGGATTCCTCTGTTGATGACAATGTCCCACTAGACATATTTACTACCTAGTGAGACTTGTCTGCGTGAATTGGCGGTTTGGGTGACTTTCCTGCCAAAGACGCATACTTCTTTTGGTGCCTTTTCATTGCGGAGAGTAATCTTTGTCTGTAAGTATCATTAAAAGATTAGATTAATGCGTGGTAGTGTTCAAGTCTTAATATGTTCAAAAAATTAGATTCAGTTTCTTGAATATCTTCGGCAAGTCGCAAATGTGTCTTGTGGTTTAAGTTAAACCTTTCTTGAAGGAGTCGGTGACTGTCCACTTTAGGATACATCTTGATTTTGTTTGTGCCTAATGGGCAGTGAAGACATAGGTCGTTTGGAATCACATGGTTGTGTAGGCATCGTAAAGACAAGTCTTGATCCATGTTCTTTCCAGACGACGGCAATTCTTAAGAGTATTACCTCTGTATGTTTCTCTAAAATTCTTAAAAATTCTTGATTTTATGGACTCAGTGGAAGCCATTGATGCAGGAAAAAGCTAACGGTTCAGGACATGTTAAATATCCTACATCAATGGCATCCACTGAGTCCATAAAATCAGGAATTTTTACGATAGATGTTGCTATTTAAAAATTGTTAAAATAGTTGAATGGTTGAAAATCTTAATATAGTGGTATCCAGTTAACACAAACATAGTCAACACAGATTTCTGCTTCTCAAGCACTTTTCTAAGTCCCAAAATGTGCCCTTCCTCTACCTAGAGACTAAAGTTTTGTGTGGAAAATAAATTCTTGTCATAAATCATGAAAAGTTTTAATCTCTTTTACAGTGTTTTCAAGCTTGGATTGTTCACTATGCTTGGAAAATGTTACAAAGGTCGATTTGTTTAATCCGCCAGAAATACTTTACCAGTACATGTACTGTTTTAACAGTAAAATGTTGCAGAATTTTAATGACAATGAAAGCACATTCTTTTTGTTTTAACTGTTTAATCAAAAAAAAAAAAGTGTAGTCACATAATTGTTATTATTATTATTATTATTATTATTATTATTATGTTTGATATGTTTTCTCACAAAGCTTTAGTTCTCATTTGCTTCGGTTATTATTGGTGTGATCCCAGATAACTACCTGCCATCTATTATTATTATTATTATTATTATTATTATTATTATTATTATTATTATTATCATTATTATTATTATTATTTCTATCTTTATGGAGGATGATACAATTTAGTTCTTTCAAATAAAAATATAACAAACACTGTTGTCAACATGTGTCCTCTAATGAGAGAGATAAAAAAGAACACAAAATTAAAAACCTCGTCCCCAGGGCTTCTCTCTCATTTCTTGACATTCAAAAATGTCAGAAAAGCCGGAGAAGACACTTGGAACGAGGATGAAAAATTAGTTGACTGAGAATACAAAAAGATTAAAGGTAAAAGGCTATTAAAATAGATTTATTTCTACATAAATACAAGTTAAAAAGTTACATTAACATATGTCGCTCCAAGATAATAAAATGATCTCTTTGAAAGAGAAATAGGTCATTTTTGACTTCCAAATTGACCTCATTTATCATGTTACCACATATATAATAATCTTTTTTACTCTTAAATGTCATTATTTACACTTTAATAACAGTTACAAGATAGTATACCAAGTTACCAGCAAATCTGACAGCTTTTCACCTTTGTCTTTTTACAAAATAGGAAGTATCATACAAGCAATGTAGTCAAAACTTGGGGAAAGCTGGAAATAACTTGAGGACAGGTTTAGCTGCAAGGTAGCTTGTGTTAGATATTTAATAAAGAAAAAAGAGAAGGAAAGGTTAAATGTTAAGAAAAGAAAACAGAATAAGGGAGGTGAAAAAAGTCCAAAAATTTTCACAAAAAATATTTACTTTTGAAAAAACCCCAATATGATGACAGCCACGCCAAATATCAGATGTGGTCTTGCATTGTACCCCTCTACCTCTTACATTGTCGTGTCTTAAGGACTCTCAATGTTGTCACGGATAACTCTTCAAGGTCCGATTTCTATTGTAGAAGTTCACTCTTAACAAGGGGGAATCAAAAAATAGCTTCAAAGCTATTTGACTATATGTCCGTGGACGTTACTCTTGTACAGGCAAGGTGGCGGAATGGCCAGTTAAACAAAACTGAAATTCATAATTTAGCACAAATTTGTTTCAGAAGTTCCAGATATAACTGAATGTCAACTGAACAAAACGTAACAAAGATTACTTTTATCGAACTCAGAGAGTGAAAACTTTCCCATGGGTCTTGGGACAGTTGACAACTCGGTCACACTTTTTCCAAAACCTATTAGCTTGTTCTTTGTTCGACACATTAACCGTGTATAAAATTTGATAAATTCCATAATTAAGAAATCAGCACATATTTGGATAAAGAGAAATCATCACAGGTGGCTACACTGGCAGATTTCATCCATAATTTAAGCAAATCTTCCTCAAATGATACCCTACCCCTCCACAACATCAAATCAAAGTAAATTCGTCAACTCCTACATTAACAAACATAAAGGAATTTTTTACAGTGTTGTGTATTTATTTGTCGATACTGCCAGATATGATCGGTAGTAATAATATGCCAAGACTTTTGGTGCGGGTTTCATTCACAGTTATTTCTGTGAATAAAAAACTCTCAAGAAATCAAAACAAATGAAGTCATGGATCATTATTGAAATTCAAAAATTTATAAAGCTGAGATCGCCTCGATTTTATAAGAATTAATTTTTCAATACAAACAACAAATTTTGCAGTTACGTACCTGAAATACTAAAAAATATTCCCGTCAATTTCACCTCCTCGTTTACAAGTGCTGCTTTCGCGGCGAGAAAATCCTCCAGACATATTCCGAAACGAACACGAGCCAATGGCTACGTGCATGGGCACACGTCCCTGTCAAATCAGTTTCGGGTTTTGCCCACACTGTGGTTGGAAAAAAGTAACGTCCACAGTTGCACTGATGCGACAAGACTTCGGTGAACCAGTTGTGTCTTTTCAAAACGAAAACGAAGTTTACCACTTATACTGGCGGACTGAATCCAAACAGGCATCGAAATTAATTTCAACTTCCAACATTCCGACAATTTTCACATTAGGCATCTTTTCTGGTATCGGCAATTTTAACCTTTTAAGAGCCATCTCTTTGAAAACAAGTATAAGTAACCCGGCTATTTTTCCGCAGTGTAGACAAGGAATTTCACTCTCAGCTGCATTTCTGCCCAATCAATTCTCAGAGGCAGGAGTCTTAGGAGCATGAGGGGCGTCACATTATTCCGATTGTAATGGCAGCAAAGAGAATAAAGAAAGTCGTTGTGATGAATAGTCCCCACGCCAAATGCGGGTGACAAGTAACTTAAGAAGGGGTGAACTAAGCAATATCACAGTAATATTAACTCTTGTCATTTGTCATACCATATTAGGGGTTAATTATTAATGAAATTTCTTGAAAGAACATAAGAGCCCTTGTGCTTGATATTAGTCTTGCTTTCTCCGTACAGCATTTATCCTTACTGCAAAGAGCTTGTGTTGAAGGAAATCAAAATAAGGAAACAACCTCAAGTAATACTAACAAGAGATAAATGCAGCCATTTACAACGGAATATCAATATATTAATTTGTATATCTCACTTCAGAATAACTTAGAAACTAATCCATGTACAACTAATACAAACTAATCAAAAAAATGGTCCACTGTCATTAAGGGTTCAGTTTTCATCGACAGAATTGAATTATTCAGCTTCAAATTTTCTTCATGACCATCAAAATGTACGTATTGTGTTTCCTCTGGATATGCAGAATTTGCATGAAATGATTGTTCAATTTTGACAGCCCTGGTTTGGGAATATCTTGGGTAGTTTAACTGTTTGAAGTTTCAGATTTTTTTCAATATGTTGAATTAGAATATACGTTTTTTAATCTGTTCTCAGTGAAGGTCAGTGTCCAACAATGCTGAGTTTTCATCAAGTAAACTCAGTGTGTCAAATAAACTACAAGGTTCTTGAAAATTCTCCCAAAACCTTTTCTTGCTAACATTACCTTCTCCAGCCCAGGTGGCGATAAAATCTTGGTTTGAAGTGGGACTGGTGCAAGCTAAATCTTTAGTATGTACGTGGTTAGGAGTAATTTCTCCCTGTCCATTACTAGGTAGTTTCGCTGAGTCAGAATTTATCTCCTCTGCATTTTCGAATTCCTTTGTGGCTGTGGCTGCAAGTGCCGTCGATCTTGCAATCAGTTCAAAGCGTGGAATTTCTTTGACGTCAGGTGGGTTACAAAAATTTGGCGCATGCAAGTCATCAGATACAACAGGCAAGATAGCTGGTGTTCTCAAATTTTCTTTGCTTTTCGTATCGGCAATTTTTTTATTCCTCAACCACGTAATCACTTGAAGAACAGTAAGCAACAGTTCCCTGCGTGTAAAGGGTACCTTAGCATTTAACTGTGGTTCCAGTAGTAATTTAACTGCAAAATATACTCTCTCCCAGTCAGTATCTTTATATTTTGATAGCAGCTGAGCAAGATAACTCCGTTTCCTTCCACCATGTGAGAACGTTTGCTGATGTGAGTTCTCCTTGGTTATAAATATATTCCCATTTAACACGTTTCCTGGGGTTTTATTAAATGAAGAACAAACTGAATTTTGTTTATCAAGACTGTGGTTGAAGTCAGGATACAAAGACTTCTGCGGCCTCAGATAAGGGTGAAAGTGCTTTTTAGTACGTTCCTTCTCAATAAGATGGGTAGGGTACTCACGCTTCTGACTGAGTCTGTGAATGGTCGCTGAAAATGGTGGAGACATTCTGTCATTACAGTCTGTGGAGCACAGTGAACTTTGAAGGCAAGTCTTGAGAGGTTTTCTGTTCCCATTTGAACATTCCTGGATTACCGGTTGTTTTTTAAAGTTAAGTGGACTGAAATATCTGTCGGTCTGACTATATAAACCCTCGTGAACCGATTCACTGATCAAATTTGTACTAATCATATTGTCACTCGCAACGGATTTAACCCCCGTCGATTGTTGATTATTACTGCACCCAATAATCCCCATGTCACAAAAAACAGCTGTAATCCTCGGCAGTTCTGGGTAGTCGTATGCAAATCCACAATCCTGAAACATAGTGATGTGTGTTGGTACTTTTAATATCATTTACTGATAATGTTTTCGCGTATTCGATTGGTATTAGATTAGGTATAGTAAATTTTATGTACTCGTACAGAACGATACCACCTCTTCGTTTGTTGATTGAATATCAAAGTAATAGAAAGTACTGCAAGAAGTTGTCCAAACAACTCACCTTATTGTTTCACGGTCTGCCAAGCGTATTAAACCAATAAAACAATTCCAATATTTCCGTTTAAGACTGAGTAATGTGACTTCCAATCTTATCACTGAGATGTTGGGTGATCCTTCGGAATCAAAATGCTCCCGTGATGACATTATTGTCTTACGGAAAACAAAAGACAGGAGGCATGACGTACAACGTGGATGAATGACTAATTAAAAATGCAAACGGCACAGGAAGTAGTGGGTCTTTTTTTGGTTTGTTACGTGTGGCAGATAGTATTTTGAGCCCAACAGACAAATTTACTACAGGTGAAAACTGCCGATAGATACATATGTTCTTGTCAATTCAAAAAAGCTGCTGAATTCAACTACTGTTTGCTTCGTATGTTTAAAGGATTTTTTGCAAGCCAGAATTTAGTTCAGACAAAATATTAGCCTTATCTTTCAACTTCCAACAGTTGTTGTATTAAGAAATTTAATAATATCATGTCAATTAAAAACCCCACAAGTATCTCTGTTGGTAATGTGAGTGCTGTGAGAGTTTAAATGACCACATGATGTTTCTGTCATTGTTTGCTTGTATTTAGCTTCCTGAAGAGCTATTACTGGTATCCTTCGACCAAATTAATTTCACACATAAAGCCACGACCAAGTTGCTTATGATTCATTTTCGAACTCATTGTTTACACCTGATATATTGCCCCAGATGCTTAATGATTAGCTTTTCTCTAATGTTATTATCAACAAACAAATTGAAAAAACACAAGTTTGACGTCAAAACGAAGTCAAGCAACTATTTCTGTTCATTGACAAGCGTGTTATTTACATGTGATTGACGCAGTTAATATTCTAATTTGTCGTTGGTTGACGTTTATCTCCCAAACCCAATGGAATATTTTGGTGTTTGTTCTTTTATTTACCAGAGTTTTAACAATTAAAGTTTTATCAACAGTGTGAGCTGCAGAAATTTTACTATATTTTTACTTTACCCTGGCCCCGATGAGCCACGATCGTGGCTTTGCCGGTTGAGGACGAAAGGCCACGATCCTGGCTCAGTTTGAATCATCTGCAAAAACGCAGTTGACCAGCCCATGTGATTAGTTTCAACCAATCAGAAGCTTTGTAGCCCCACTTCCTGTACAAACCACGTTTTCCCATTTGCCTTGTTTTTCGATCGATTTCACTGAGTTTTGCCTTCAAAATGAGTGACAACGAGAGCCACAACAACGACGACGTCTTTGCAACTAATACCAGTGAAGATTCTCTTTCGGAAGGCGATTTTGATGACAGCAGTGAAGGTAAATATGCATTTATTTGTGTTGTTAGTTGATCGTGACTTTTTTTTTACTGTAAGAAAATACCTGCTGTTACCAGAAATTTTTAACACTTCTGTATTGGGTGGAAACAAGGGGATGAGGTGGGTAAGCTGAAAAATAAAGCCTTATATCAAATATATGTAAGATTATGCTTATATATGACAATAAATACATAAATAACTACAAACAAACAAACGAAGAAAACAAAAAGAATATTATTTTTTTTATTATGTAGATTCTGGTAGTGAAGAGGGGGCTTCCTCTGAAGAAGATTTTGGAGATGTCCATGGGATTTGGATGCCTATCTTGGGAGATGATCCAGGCCCTCCCAGAGTCCCTTTTACTGCTGTACCAGGGCCTATACACCCCCCTCCACAAGATGCAAAGCCGATTGATTATGTAAATCAATTCTTTACAACTGATATTATGGACCGCATTGTGTATGAAACAAATACTTACACGCAGCAGTGGATCGATGCCCATCATGAATATCTACGGGATCACCCTCACTCCATTGTGCACCAGTGGATCAGGACTGGAGAGTTCACTGAAGAGGAATTCAGGGCTTTCCTGGGAATCTGTCTGAACATGAGGCTCATCAGAAAAACAAGTATTAAATCCTACTAGGATTCGTCACACCTCAGTCAGGCCACCCCATGGTTCAGGATCCAGCCCCTGATCCATCACTTTAACTCCACTTTTCTGAAGCTGTACCACCCAAATGTGGACATCTCCATCAATGAGAGCATGGTGGAGTTCAAAGGCAAGACGCCCCACCTGCGACAGTATATGTCACAGAAGCACCATGCCAGATTTGGAATCAAACTGTGGTGTGTGTGTGACAGTCAGAATGGCTACACATCACAGTTTGAAGTATTCAAAGGGAAAACCCCAAGTGACCCAGTTGATCCCCGGGGTGCGACTCATGCACTGGTCATGAGGCTGCTGACAACCTGCGACTTCCTGGCAAGGGGCCACCACCTGGGAGTTGATAATTTCTTTAGCTCTCCTTATTTATTTTTTGAGCTGTATAGACACAGCACAACAGCCACTGGGACAGTGAGGGTGAACAGGAAGGGGCTCCCAAGAACAGCAATCAACCAGAGGCTCAGAAACCATCAGGTTGCTGAACGCAGAAAGGGCCCTCTCCTCTGTGTTGCCTGTAAGGATGGGTCAAAAAAGCCTGTTCTCCTCAGCACTGCTGTTTCAGGGGGATTTGAGGAGATACAGAACAGAAGGAGGCAGGTTGTCAACAAGCCAAAGATTGTTGTGAAGTACAATCTTTGGCTCAATGGGTGGTGTTGACTTGAGTGATGCTAGGTTGTATACGTACCTTTCAGAACGTTGTACCATGAAATGGACCCTGAAAGTGGCATTCTCCCACTTTGGAAGAGCTGTCCATAACAGCTACATTATCTACTCACTTAACACCACAGACGACCCCACGCTCTCNAAGCCGAGTTCTGCCATTTGCCTTGTTTTTCGATCGATTTCACTGAGTTTTGCTTTCAAAATGAGTGACAACGAGAGCCACAACAACGACGATGTCTTTGCAACTGATACCAGTGAAGATTCTCTTTCGGAAGGCGATTCAATATTAAACTAATAGGAAACAACAAAGCCATCCAAATAGGAATGTAGATAAAAAGTAGGTCCCCACTATCAATCTCCTCCAATAAATGGACTCTTGTATGAATCCCAAAATAAAAAAAATCCCTTAAATGTGGATTATTCTTTTGAGTACTGCAGCCAGCAGAATCAAGGTAGGGTCTTTATTTTGATTTTATTGCATTCATAATTCATTTTCCTTTCAGAAAATGTATAGTTTTAATAGTCTATGATGTACAGGAGAACTGCAGTTGTTCATTATGAGTGCATACCCATGACGTAATTTCCAGCATCTAATTTTATGCCCATTGTTTAGTATGCACTTTTAATTATGTCATGTCCTAAGGGGGTTGGGTTATGTAACAATGCAATATGCGTAAAAGCCTGATTTTTAATATTAGCTCCAAAATTTCGAAAAACATAACAAATAAAAGATCATCGGACAAAAACTAAATATTTTAGGTTTTTTTCAACATTTGGGTTGGTGGAATTATTTTCTTCGAGAGACAGCGAGTAAATGGATGGTGGCAATAAGAAGATGTTGACAACTTTGGGCCATGGGGCATATCCAGCCCAAGAAGAATTGCTACTCTGACTGCCAACTTAACCGCTTCAAACTAAACATCTTCAACGTCAACTTCGTATTTTTAAATGAATTCCACGCCAAACCAGCCTTTCGGGCAAAGCAAAATTTGAAGTCGAGACAGTTTATTGCAGTGCAATCTTATTTCATGGCTCTCCTGGAAGACATACGGCTGTGGACCCCTCGTTGGAAGTATTCCAGAGAACGTCGTTACCAGTTGAAGTCAATCAAGTAAGAGGATTCACGGTCAAGTGTGAGAATTTCTGATAAGAAAGAAAGTTAAAACTGGATACTGTTTACTTGATGATTGTGAATGATGAATTAGAGATGAATTTGAGAGACATGGTTTGAAAGACTCTTCTTTCTTGACTGTTGGGCGGTGTGAAATAGTTCAGTTGCTAAAAATATTGAACCCTCCCTCTCACAAAATCCTCTTAAAATTCTTCGAATTCCTTATAAAAAGCCAGCATATCCTCGAGTTAAATTCCCTAGCTCTGTTAATCGACCAATTATTCCCATTGTTGATTAAGTACTTTCACAAACACAGGTAAATTACACTGGTGACTCCAACTTAAGACGATTTCACGTCAGCAGCTCTGCCCATAGTAATAACTATTTATTTGTGGATTTTTAGGTTTGACAACATTGTACTTTATGCTACCCATGTGTGCTCCTTACCCAGCTTTTGACATTTCATCGTTCACGCTTCTTAAATTTCGCCATGAGATCAATTCAAACAGATTTCCTAAGAAACTCTTTGTCGGAGGAATGACTCACGCCAATGCCTGCGTCATGCAGAACAACGAAAACAAAGTCGCAGGGAAACCCCCAACAGACAACATGGTCTGCCTTGATGTGAAACCAAGATAGCTGAGGATCGTTTGAGTCAAAGTCAGATACGAGCCTCTGCGTTTTCGGTCGAGGGGAGCATCCAGAAGATTGAAACACCATTATGGACATAACGAAAAGAGACCTTGAGAGCTTTGGACCATGTTATATATGTTAAGGAGAAAACATAGCCCAGATTGACGTCGCTCTGAATATAATTTTCTGATAAGGATTAAATATCGAAATGAATAGCAATAAAATCCCAAACATTTCAGTCGACCTAAACATAATCGTAGGTTATTTCGACGACAGGACACGAACAGGAAAGAATTAAACACGATAATTGATGTGACATCATTCTAAATCTTGTTAATAATGTACATGGTATCCTTCAATTTAATTGTTGTTACTATATTGATTATTCTATGTCAGATACTATCCTCGATAGGAGCCTTTTTCTGTGGAGTTTCTTCCAGGCTCCCAAAACTCCCAGGTGTAACGGATACATTTTGCTGGTGGTATTTTGGAGAAATAGTTTGATTGTAGTACACTTTAACTGGCAGTCGTCGTGCTGATGAGAACTTACGTTACCCACAGAGAGAATTTTTCCCCCTCTCTTTGTTATCGTTTTGTCAAACACTTCGATCCACTTCTTACTATTTGTACAATCCATCCAGGCATTTTTCTTTCCCTTGTATCCGACTGAAAGATGATTAGCGTTCAAACACAGTAAATTCTGGTATTTGCCAACCATAGTCAGAGTTTTCTTGTCCAACCCACCAGCAGTGGTGCAGAACATGAAGATGACTCTTTCTGCTCTGTGAACATCCTCACCTTTCTTTGTCAAAGAGCGGTTTGGGAGCATCCTATAGAACAATACAGCTTTATTGCAGTTATAGACGTTTTCTGGTTTTCAACCTTTTACGAGTTTGGTTAGAACCTCATTAGTCCAACCATTAGAAATTTCACCAGATACCAAAATCTGCTTCTCCTGCCATAACCTTTTTGGGCAGCCCTCCTCACTTCTTGAACTTACCTAACCAAACCTGAATTGCTGTAAACTCAACTTTCTGCTAATATTTTGTCTTTTTCTTTCAGCAGTGGTCCTTTGATTGATTGGCTTTTCGCTCTCATGTGAAAGTACCATTTGATCATAGTCTCGTCAAGTTTTGAATATGTTTGCTGGCGTATTACCGTCCTGACATCCATCTTCTTATATTCGTCAAATGCGGCCCTGTATTTTGCCTTTTTGCTAAAGTATTTGACACAGTTTCCTTGTTTACGTTACTATTTTCATGTACCTGATATTGGCGTTTCTCTGCTCTCTTTTTAAATTCAGGTTTAGTTGCCAAACTATTCTTCTTCTGCGATCGTTCAAAAAGGAACCCCGGCAGCTCGAATGTAGTCTGCTATACGCCGGAGACTCTAGTCGGCTCAAAATCCTCTTCTGCACTGGATTGTCAGAAAACCAAGTTCTCTTTCTTAAGTTCTGGTGCTTTGGGCAATCCTAGAGAATATGTTCCACCATCATTTCTCCAGTGCCACAGGAGCACACCGGAGTGTATCCAGTCTGAAATTTGGTGTACTTGTCNTCATGTACCTGATATTGGCGTTTCTCTGCTCTCTTTTTAAATTCAGGTTTAGTTGCCAAACTATTCTTCTTCTGCGATCGTTCAAAAAGGAACCCCGGCAGCTCGAATGTAGTCTGCTATACGCCGGAGACTCTAGTCGGCTCAAAATCCTCTTCTGCACTGGATTGTCAGAAAACCAAGTTCTCTTTCTTAAGTTCTGGTGCTTTGGGCAATCCTAGAGAATATGTTCCACCATCATTTCTCCAGTGCCACAGGAGCACACCGGAGTGTATCCAGTCTGAAATTTGGTGTACTTGTCATGCACGAGTTTGCAGTAGTTGCCCTCAGTCTCATCATGATCACCTGATCTTCCTTGGAGAGGTGGTAGTAAGCATCTCTAGGGCTGTGATTTGGAAGTTGTTGTAGCCACCCTCTACTCTGTTTTCCTTTTATAATGATCTTTGCTTCCTCATATGTGACTTTCATTTTTTGTTCTTGTTTTCTTCCTTCGTTTACAGGACTTAGGCTTCTTTATTGCCAGGAATGCTGCAATGAGACGGAATCCATTCGACGACAGTCTCTTTTGTGGTCTGTTGAAATACGTGAAGTGTAGCAGAAAGGTCGCCTAGTTCCTTGTTTCTGGCATTGAAAAGTGCTTGCAGCACAGATAGGGCGTCTGAGAAGATAAGGACTTTGTTGCGTGCCTTCTTCCTGGCCTGCACGACTGTACTGGTAGCATCCTTCATAACTTCAGCTTATGCATTGTAAATGATAGAGAACTTAGTTGTGGTGATGGACTGCTAATAGGTTAACCTATTATATAGGCTGATGAATATGTTTTATCCACCATCTCTATTGTAGCTTCGGCTGATTTGTTAATATACACATGTTTCCATTTTTCTACTAGGTATTCCTCACTAATGGAGCTGGAAGTGAGCATCCTTTTCTCAATGTCAGACTGCAATTCCTTTTAGAGGATACCTAGGTTCTGCTGGAGTATCCCTGGGAAGTCCTTTCTTCTTCAGGGGGAAAGGTTGGTGTATATAAAGATTGGGATACTGATCTGCTCCATTAGATCTGGGTCTTGTCTTTTCAGGCTACTATCTTGACGCAGGTTTTCTCTCTTCAGTTTACATTTGGTGGGCTCTGACATCACAACCAGATGGTCGTTTATTGGGTGATCCATCAGTCTCTTGTGCTTGAGAGACTGTATGAAGATCATTGTGTCTTTTCTGTTTTTCAGACTTCCTAGTCTTGTCAGTGATGCCATTGCTTGGATGGGAATGAAGTTGACAATTTCCATCAGGGTTTTTAAGGTCTGGTTCTGGACTCTATTTGTTTTTTGAAATTCCGATTTTGCTGCTGTACTCCATACACATATCCCATAACCTAAAACTGGTCCTGTTCCTCCATGGCAGGGTAGAGCTTTTACTGCACGTTGAAATTCGCTCCGAGAAAGTTTCTTCGTAAGAGACATGTGCAGTCAGGCTCTTGCGGTGCTCCTGTCAATCTGGTTGTTCCTGGTCATTTGGGGATCGAAGATCACTCCCAGTCATGTCAGTGACTTGTTCTGTAGTAGTGTATATCCTCCAGCTCTCAAGATAACAGCTTGCTCTCGTCGTGTAAGACTGACGGTGGTGTAAGGGGTTTTCTGACATTCAGCATATAAGCCACTTCTTTGTCCAGTCTTTTTTCTTCTTCAGTAGCACCCGCAAGCATACGATTGTTGTACCAGGTAGTCCGCTGAACACCAGATGACCACGGAATCGGCGTAGATAATCCCGTGGATCCATCTTGGAGCGTCCTTCAATATGTCATTCATAAAGACAAGGAACAAAATCGGAGACAGGACTCCACCTTGTAAGATTTCTTCCTTCAGCGTCTTCTTTCTGCTTCCCTGTCGTTGATTCCGTAACTTTACCCTTCTGTTGATAAGGTACTGGCAGATACATTGGTACATGCATCCTCTGATTTCACTCTGCTTCAGCGTCAGCTTTAGCTTAAGGCCTTCTTTACACATTTTGTCAAACATCTTATCCAGGTCTATGGAAACTGCAGAATTTCCTTTCTTGTCTTGCATAACATCTTTAATCTCCTGGGCTATGTCGTTAATCTGGTCTTGGAGGGATCTGTACTGCTTGAATCCAGGCTGTTTTGAATTGATGAATTTTTTCGAGGAAACAACGTGTTCAAGGACTTTATCTGTGACACCGTCTGGCCCCTGTGATAATTTTTTTCTATAACTTGTCTGATGCCTTCTTCCATCGTTCTCTCTATGAAAGGCTGGGTTGTTCTGTCCATAGGCAGCTCAGCATCGCTTATCTTTTCCTTGATTTCCATCAAGTGGTCTGTTGTTTTCTTGTCTGAGGGAGCCTTTTCTTCATGTTCATGTCTTTCGCTACCTGTCGTGAATTATCACCTCTACTCCAGTGATCTCGTATGCCCCTTCTGGTGTGTTGCGTAGGTATGGAATTCCTGACCAGGATAAGGACACCTCTCTTGCGTATTTCCTGCTTGTCCACTCTAACGGTCTGTTATCCTCTTATTATGAATCTTCAATTTTCAGTGAATTGAGTCTCCTGGAAACAGGCTTTGTCAATGCCTTTGAGACATAGGGCCAAGCACCCTTTTTTCCTAGTGGGCTCCAAGTGTGGAAAACCAAATTGTAAATTTGATTCATTTTCGTCTTCCATGTGAGCGTAGCAGCGTTGTTCTGCCGTTATGTGCCTGACAAGTTATGGACAATATATCCAAGTTCAGCTTGCTTTAACATCAGAGCTTTTCCTCTCCTGGATTGGTTGCCTTACTGAGCTGTTGAGTACAATCAATCCGTCTTCTTATGTGAACATCATAATCTTTTGCATCCGTGTTGATGCCCTTTGCAGTCCAAGGAGCTTGTTTTGGTTTTGTGCCTTCAGTGCCGGGTTGTGAATTAATCTACTCTCCCTCCAACTCTGTCAAACGCCTAGGAGACTGAATTTAGCCTTCCAAGATTGGTTTTGAAATCAGAGATTTATTTTTCCTTGGCAGAATTACGTTTGTAAGTTGTGGGCTGTGCCAGCACTGCCCAGTTATCCTGCTGAGCATTCGATTCCACACCATAGCAGTCTCTATGAGAACGGGGGGACACCTCGAGAAGGTACTGCTGTTGCCACATTTGCAGAGTGAGAGGCCGTTGCAATAGCCTTACGGCCTGGCAAGTCAAGTCGTTATCAATTGTCAGTCCGAACCAGACTCGAGATCTTTAGTCAGCAATGTTAATATTTGTGCACCAACGAGTCAGTTAGTCGAGAAAGACTATGCATTTATGGATTTTATGATGGATAAACAAAACTACAAACAAGCTTAGGAATAGGTGATTTAATTGCCAGAATAAGAGCGAAAACCAGGGTTTAGAACTTTTGATGAAAGTTGAGGCTAAACAAGCCTGTAATTGGGATACCTCTGGCTCGTTTCCTGGTCAACTACAAAATAAAAATGGTGTGTAATCAGGCAATGTTTAAAAGGGTGCTTTGATTCGTTTACTCAACGTGTTGATATAGTCTACTTTGCATAAATAGAGACGCAATTTCTAAAATTAATTAAAGCAGCTTACTCTGTGACCTCAAAAATCTTAGAATGTAGCAAGTCAGATGTCGCTTTTTGTATTGCACGTTTACCATTGACCAAGGATTCATTATAACTCGAACAGTGAAACAAATGCTATTGGCAGCACTGTCGGGGGTGTAAGATTGAAATACTCATCGCAGTGCTATGGGTAAAAGGGTTATCTCAATCTGCTATATACGAAGCATTTCTCCCTAAGACAGTTTTGCAGAGTATCGTATTCGTAGGACTTAAATAACTGTCTGTTTCTTGAATGATAGGAGAAAGTTTTATGGTTAGGATAATCTGTGCAACAATAATGAGGGTTTGCAAACAGAAACTTAATGTGTTTTTAATGCTCGAGAGAAGCTTTATTTATTTGGGGGTTTATGTAATAAAAACAGTATGTAAGGCTCCTATTTGGTGTTGGAGCACTTTTAAAACCCTGAACTAAACATTGGTCATCTCTATCCAGGCACCAATTGCTTTCCCGAGCCTTCGTACTTTCAGAGTTATGTTTCATGACTGTTTCGTGTGAAGTGCATTCGCTTGGTGTCAAAAACAATAAGAATAAGGAGAAAAAAGGAAGGAAAAAATTCAAGAGAGGGAGATGGAAACCTTTGAGTGAAGAAAACCGGGGAAATTTTTTGGAATGAATTTTTGAACGGACGATCTAAATGCCTACTCGATTTCTGACTTCTTCTCATGAACAGGGCTTCTATTATTTCCAAAAACATAGAGGATAAAACAGATGCGGCATTTTCTCCCAGTATAAGTCGAAAAATTTAGGAGAAGAAAGAGTTTATCTTTGCGTGGAAAAACATCTATAGGACAAAAAGATCCAGAAATGTTTGTTTCAAAACTCTCCCTCTACTTTTTGAGAATCCGAGAAAACCCTTACATCAAAAATCAAACAAAGTATAATCTACACGCCATGGGTAAGATCCCTGTTTGGTCAGACATGCTTTCATCGTAAACTGTTGTGAAAACTGAATAAAAACCCATCACTTTCAAATCAACCTGGTGTGAAAAAGGTCAGTTTTTTTAACAGCGCAAGGAGATTGGAAAAAATTCAAGCCATTCATCATGTTTAACGTAGCCAAGTTAATGTGGAAAAGCTGAATAACGGATTTCATGGAAAATTTGCAGCAGCCTCGTCACCAAATGGTTGGATAAGTTTGGAATTTGCAAGTCATTGGATCGATAAAGTCCTCAACAACTTTTCTTTGACAAGAAGGTTACTAGCCTGGAACACATATGAATGTCGGGTCGAAGGTTCTGCCACAGATTCTTTAAAGAACAAAAAAAGTTGATCAAGTGTTATTATTGGGAGGTGCACAGGTTATTTCCAGGCACCTGATGTATCTTGGAATAAGCCATTCAAATAGCATTGTGCCGAGTTTACGACAAATGGCTGTCAACTGTTGGGTTGCACGAAGAAACCTACTATTGAAATTTAAAGGTACCCCAAGAAGAAAAGTTGTTCAATGAATTTTGAAATATCCAGGGACAGAGGAAGCTAAGAGATTATACAAAAGTCTTTTGTCTCTTGTACTTTGAGATGCGCCATGTATGAAATTCAAGGTGACGAACTCAATTGCTTGTAAGAGGGTCATCCTCATAGCAAAGGTCTGTCGATACTTTAAAAGGAGTTAGATTAAGTGGGTTTAACCGAGCCAACTCTATTAAGGGGTCATCCAAAAATATAGTAATGCCTCAGGGGTGGATGTATGGTGATTTCTGTCACAAACCGTCACGAGGTAAAAAGGTTAAAGGGAGTTGACTTATCCCGAATTGTGGTACTGTAACTGAGCATACCTCAGGGTATTTAGATGATCATCTTAATCCCTTGGTGAGTCTCACTAAGTCTTTTGTTAAAGATAGTAATCATTTCCTATGTAAACTTAATAAGTTAGGTAACAGCTGGCATCATCTTCTTCAAGACCCCTTTGTTACACTACACCCTGTTTATTTCGTTTCTTGCTACAGTATTCGGGTTGTATTGTTTTTGAGATTTTCATTGTAATTTTCTAACTGTATATTTTTTTGGTGGATAAATGGACAAACGGTATCTCCTTCTTCAACACAATTATTAAACTCCTTTTAAAAGTTGGTATTTTGTTATAAATATGGCTTTCATTCACTTTGATAGATATGAAACTCTCTCAAACCAATGGTAAATGCGCAGGTTATTGAAATCGACTTTTTTTAATTTTGTCTAATATGGACGACGTTCGCATCTGTATCCAATAAACAATAATGCATTGTTATATCACGATTCGAGTGCATACATTCGAATCACCACGTTCAACTTAATCACATTTTTTTCAGAAATAAATTGATTGTAACACAATAAGTGGAAAACAGACTTAGAATATACCATTTTTTATATGTCTTTATTGTGAAACGTCTCACAGAATTTTAGGCAAAAATGTCAAAAAGCATCTTGGATTCGGATTCCCTCTGAAAAATGGGATTGATAGAGACGATATTCAGAATACTAAACACGAATAATTTGTCATTAATTGTCTTTGCTCTGTTGCGAGAATCATCCTTCGTCACGGAGGAAACTTCTAATGCTCCCTGATCAATCAATCAATCTACGTCGCGTCCCAGAATTCTGGCGAAGGCAGCAGCCATACCGCCTTCTCTTTGAGGTTTTTCAGACCCCGAGTGAGCAAAGTGGGTCTTCAACCACTTGCAGTTTCGAACCATGCCTAGTACGTATTTCACTGTCATCCTCTTGATCTTTTTCCTTCTGCAAGGTCAGACAGCACAACCTCTTCAAGCCTTCGCTTCCTCATCACATGCCCTACAAACCGAATCTGACTGTTCACGATCGTCTATAATAAACACCTACTATCCTCAACATTCTCTTTAGAAACCACATTTCCACTGCTCTAATTCTGTCCTCAAGACTCTTAGTAATAGTCCAACTCTCGCAACCGTATAGTAGACTCGACCAGGCGTATAAAGCAAAGTCAAAGGAGTCACAGGGGAAGCATAAGAGAAGGTTATTTTCGTCAGATATGCCAACATACATAGTCCTCGTACTTAATCAAAGTACTTGATACAGTTTCCAAAATTATCTAAAAGAACTGTCTGTGGAAAGATAGGGAAATATTACAAAGAAACTTGCAACTACCCAAAACAACCAATCAATTTCTAATGACTCAACAGACTGCAATTGCGATGGGGCTGGGTTGCCACTATTTCTCCTCACAGGGACTAGACCCTAAAGTTGGAAAATTCGTACCGCGTCAAAGAGCAAAAGTTCAGAAGAAAACCTCCCCAATGACTCTGAAAGTAAATTCCTTGTAAAGAAAGCTTGTATTTTATTCGCACTGGAGGTAGATGACAAATTATTGTTTCATTGATTCACTGAAAAATATAACGATTACCTGCTTACTGAAGTGAATATCTGGAGCCTGCTCTCAGAAAAAGACACTTTTATTTTATAATTTTGAAAAGTATTAAAGTGATTTAGGAAGAATAAATTGTGTTTGTTGCCTGCTTGCCATGTCTTCTTGAGATTTCTACTCTTGCGTGTTTGTTTTTCTTGTATTCTTTCCAAGAGTTTCCAGGCATCCTTTTTTTTGTCTTGATGGGAAGTTAAATATTTCTTTTTTAACTTCCTAATATACCGTTTCCAGCTAAAATGTCTTAGTTTGAAGCTCCGTGTTTCATTATTATTCAACCAAGGCATTTTTAAACTCTTGGTTTTCTCAAATTCTTCTTCATTTATTTCATGTGGTTTAGAGGGGTTAATGCCGACATAAAATAAACTGAAATATACTCATTTACTGTGGCTTTAATCTGCTAGAATTAAAGTTTATTACACTGTTTACGATGAAAAATATCCACTCTTAATTTAGTGATTTTGTAATGATATAAATAAAATAATAATAATAAATAATAATAAAATTGCGACCTTTTCAAATTTTTGACGCTGAATAAGCAAATTACAAAAATACAACAATAATGGCCAGGATTATTTGTGGCCTTTTTTTCAAAGGTCGAAGTTTTTTCAAATGATTTGTGTACTTTTTATGCGCTGAATCCAAAAATACCATTCATTTTCTTTGGTCAGGTCAAGTTTTTGAGATAAGATTAGTGCACGTTTTGACCCTTGACTCAGTTCAACAAAAACAGGGCGCTAACTGTCCCAATCTTACTTTTTATATAGAAAACGAAACTGGAGCAGCCTCAATCTAAAACCAAAACTGCATCCATTTTTAACCTTGGAGAACTGAAACTGAGATTTTTTCTATTTGCACCTGGATAGTCATTTATAGTTTATCAGAGCTGAACTCCAGGCAAAGTTACTTGAAATCGCAAGGAACAGATGTACTTTATCTATTTAGATCAAGATAGAATGGATGGCAAATGTTCAAACCATCCTGACAGGTTCTGCTACATACGTAGTAGTGTGATTCTTCCAGATCGCCTTGCAAAAATAACTGATTTTGTGAAGAAGCCACATCATGCTTAATTTGGAGATAAACTTACAGACTAGGACAAGCCATTAGTACCCCATGTTAGCTGCAAAACATTTGTTGAGAACTTGCGTGATTGGAGAACTAACAAAAGGAAAAGTATGTCATTCTCTGTTGCTATGGTGTAGAGACAGAGGGTAAAGATCATGTGATAGACTGCTATTTTTGCATCACTAATTTTCAAGGAATCAATCACAAGAACATATATTCTTTTCTGTATCCTGATGTTCCGTCTGCCATGAGACCAGTCCCTTATGGTCCAGACCTATCTGTTCCTGAGCCCGATGTAGCACTGGAATCTAGCTCTGAATCGGAATCTGGTAACACATATGACAGAACAGAGGGTGAAGAAAGCATACCAGAAGAGAACCTAAACCTTTGAAAGGAATGAGCACAGCTTCTGGGTTTCCGTCTTCATGAAAACAATTTGCTGGTATTGAGAATGGGAAAGAGAATTTAGACAGTTCTTCACAACCAAGAGAGGCTTGTCATTTGTTTACTGCAACAACATTGCTGATTTGATGAAATCAGTGGGAATAGACTATGTTGCTACAGAATAAAGACTTTTCATCGACTCGTCCAGCGTCAGTCTTAAGGCAGTTCTCCTCCATAATGGAAGTAAATACCCTTCAATTCTAATTGGTCATTCTATGCAAACGAAAGAAATACACGACAATAGAGATTAGTTGCTGTCTGCTCTGAACAACCATGACCATGGTTGGTTGGTCTGTGGAGATCTTAAGTTTGTTGGATTGGTTTTTGGACTTCAGGGTGGGAACACAATATATCCATGCTTTCTGTGTTTGTGGGACAGTATGGCTGATGATTAACACTATATCAGACGAGGATAGCCGCCAAGACAAGGGTTGGAACCTACTTCGTACAATGTTCAGTCTTGCCTGTCTCTTGAACCAAACAAGATTTTACTTCCACCCTTACATATCAAACTGGGACTTATGAAGAACTTTGTAAAGGCAATGGACAGGGAAGGCAAATGGTTTATTTTCCTTCAGCAGAAGTTCCCTCGGATAAGCTTTGAAAAGCTTAAGGCTGGAATTTTGATGGGCTTCAGATACGGAAACTCATGAAGGACTCAAAATTCGATGATCCGCTGAGTGCAGCTGAGCTGTCTGCTTGGCTGTCGCTTACGTCAGTAAAAACAACCTTTCTTGGAAACAACTGGAGTGCAGAATACGAGAAGGAAGTCGACGAACTGTTGAAGAACGTCCAAAAATTAGGGGCTTGCATGTCAGTCAAAATACGTTTTTTACGGTTCCGCTTAGACGATTTCCCTCAGAACTGTGAAGACTTAAATGAGGAAAGGGAAGAGCGTTTTCACCAAGGCAGTCGTGTCTTGGAAGAACGGTACCAAGACCGGTGGAATGTGAACTTTCTTACGGACTGCTGTTGGTGCTAAAAACGAGACGTGGAGGCTACTCAGCACAAGAGAACGTCACTAAAAAGGCTAGTGTTTTTGTAATGTCAACCTTTCTGGACTCTCCAAAATATCTCTCGATGCTGACAAGTCTCTAACTTCTTTGCCAATAGCATCGGAGGAAGAAAAATGCAATGCACCAAACCTCAACCACAGCAATATTAACAATACCAAACACCAAAAAAGTATACATAGGCTAACTTTAGATCATGACAACAGATACTCCTTGCACAGATTATCATTCAGCCACAGCAGATACCATCATATTTCCACTCTATCCAATTTCGTATGGGAAACGGAAAAAGACCCCAAATAACAAGCAGGAAAAGTACCCGAAATATTTTTGTCCATCTCCAGCCCCAACCGCAATGGACAATGGTAATAGTGGAAGATTCCTCCTTTGTCTCACAAAAAAATTGACTTCACGTATCACGCCCAAAATCATCTTCTAAGTCTTCTCAAGATTAGATCAGAACTCATACAAAGAAAGGCCGACACGAAAACAAACTCCTTTTTCGCAACTTCAAAGCATATACCTAACCACAAGGGACTTATTTCTTTCTCAAACGACCTATTTGACAACTGTGTGTCCCACTATAAACCAAATTTCATGCTAACCACAGGGGACTTCTTTTCTTTCTCGGAAGATCAACCCTAACACATTCATTGTCATGCTTTGTCACTTCTAATATTTGGCAAATTGCCTATTTCATGTACAAATAAGCCTCTGTAACATTTGCAGCACTGTTGCCTGATGATCGAAATATCGTGAAACTAATATTTGCAAATTATAACTCGTATCTTTAAATCTTTAGTATTTCTCTTTATATATATCCGTGTACGCATGTGTATGTGTGTGAGTATTTCCTGCAAAGGGTGGGTGACAAACCACTAAACCTCTGTTACCCAAAACATAAACCCTGTTGCCTGCAGCCAAAATATTGAGAACACGTGAAGAACGCAAAAATGCAAAAAATGACCACAAGGAAATCGTCGAACAATAATGCTACACAGTTCTCTGTATAAGTTGATTTAACGAAATGGTATTAGAAACACCAACCACCACTTCTAGACCCTTTTGGTTAAGATCAAGTATAGAGCTCTGGCCCCTCCTTAATCGGGGCTTCGGCTGTAGGGCCAAATCATGCGGACCAGCCCAAGAGGAAGAGCCTTCCATCGGAGGGTTCTGGAGGATGGATCCGTATGTCTTGCATTTTATGTTGTCTTGCTAGCTCTCTGTCCCCATTTTCTTGATCTGTTGCTTCCTTTCGGGTCTTTCATAGATGGGAATTTTTGAAAGACAAAAATGGGCCCACAGTTTACCAGAGGTACCATCAATGAAAGGCCCAGTAGAAACACTAGCAAGATTTGTTTGATAGAGCTGTTGTTGAAATAGCAATACATTTCTCACAACAGTAAAAAGAATGCATTTCAAATGTTTTGACCGTAGAGATAGAGGGTTAAACTTTGAAATGTATTTATATTTTGTAAATTTAAAAAATTACTGTTAATTCAAATATATTTAGAAAAGTAAATCCAACGATGGGATTCTGGAAAAAGAACGGTGCTCCCAGGTGAAAGGTATGGTTCAAAAAATTATCTGGTTTTGTGCGAGTACTATTGGCTAAAGTGGAAGAGAAGAGCACGTGGTCATTGCCGCCAAAGGCACTGATTCTAAACCGGTGTGCACACATTTTTTACTTTTGTAAAATTCGAGAGAATATGGGGTACCGGANTGTCTTGCTAGCTCTCTGTCCCCATTTTCTTGATCTGTTGCTTCCTTTCGGGTCTTTCATAGATGGGAATTTTTGAAAGACAAAAATGGGCCCACAGTTTACCAGAGGTACCATCAATGAAAGGCCCAGTAGAAACACTAGCAAGATTTGTTTGATAGAGCTGTTGTTGAAATAGCAATACATTTCTCACAACAGTAAAAAGAATGCATTTCAAATGTTTTGACCGTAGAGATAGAGGGTTAAACTTTGAAATGTATTTATATTTTGTAAATTTAAAAAATTACTGTTAATTCAAATATATTTAGAAAAGTAAATCCAACGATGGGATTCTGGAAAAAGAACGGTGCTCCCAGGTGAAAGGTATGGTTCAAAAAATTATCTGGTTTTGTGCGAGTACTATTGGCTAAAGTGGAAGAGAAGAGCACGTGGTCATTGCCGCCAAAGGCACTGATTCTAAACCGGTGTGCACACATTTTTTACTTTTGTAAAATTCGAGAGAATATGGGGTACCGGAAGTGACGTCATGAAATAGGAAGTGGCCTTTCTGGACTTGAAGTAGAGCTGTTTCCAGCCCGAGAGACCTCCGATTGGAGCTAAACTTTGCAAGAGGTTATAGCTCAGCCAAAAGGAAGTGACCTTGTAGAGCTGGAAGGTGGGCTGTTTTAATATTACAAAGCTCTGATTTCGACAAAACTTGATAAGAAGCTATAGGGATGCCTAATGAACACAATGAGAGGACCGAAAAAGAACCGAAAAAAAAGTTATCCAAAAGTCAGTAGAAAAACAAACACAAGGGAATAACTGGGCGAAACCGGGTACTCTGCTAGTTTTCAATAATTGAGAAACAGTGAAAGTATAAATCCCGGTGGAAATGAGTTCACGTGTGTAGCATTTATCTTTTTCACCAACGTTTCGGGAAACAACTCGGAAAAACGTTTTTTTATTTCATGCCAATGAATGCATTAAGATGAAAATGAGCGGGTAAAGTATGGATGTGTAAGAAAAGCTCTTAACATCACAAAAGCCATCTGCTACGCATTGTGATAGGGTTGAAGACGCGGGCTAGCAGTTGGAAATGCAAATGTTACCATTGCGAACTACACATGATCCCTAACGGGAAGCATTCTAAGCAATTAACCTTTCACACCGGTGTTTATTCAGGGTTAGCTTCAAGGGAAATTCTCGATTCTTGTTATTCAGATGCATGTATAAAAAATATAATAAATTGGCACGCCGACCCGACTTCCCAATATTATCTGCCTGAAGTACAAATTCATTTAAGTTTGTGTTTAGTATTTAACTCCTCGGCATTTTGCTTAAGATCAAGTTTAGAGCTCTGGTCATTCCTTGGTCTTCAGCTGTATGGCTTAACTATCCAGGCAGGTGATCTTGAGATGTTTTAGCACTGGCTCCAGATAAACCCAAGAGGAAGGAGTTTCCCTCATGAGAAACTCCTTCCTCTCGGGCTGGAGGAGGATCCGTATGTCTTGCATTTTATGGTGTCTTGCGTGCTTTCTGTCCCCCCTTTTCCTGATCTGCTGCTTCTTTTCAAAAACATGGGCCCATTGTTTACCAGGGGTTCTGTCAATGAAAGAACCAGTATTTGATTAGAACAATTGACCAAATTCGCTTTATCAGCATTTACTGCTTTTAGTCATAGTTACTTAAATACCTCTTTGTCTGAAACTAACAACAAATGAGCAAGAAACTTTTATAGGTACACATTTCTTGCCTTTAGATTCTTTTCATATCAATCCAAATAAAAATATCTAAGCCTTAGCCTTTCTCCTGTATTCTTTAAAACTGAGTACTCCCTGAATTCACCAGCTGAAACAACATTGTAAATATCTAGACGAGTCACAGGTCAAGGAGAGCTGACTTAAAGTCCTTACTTTTACCGTTACTATCAATGTCGACATTTGTCTTGCACGCAAAAATTGTTAAGTTTCAGATAAGGAACTAGCTTAGTTTGAGTAAACCTCTAATCTTTGGCTCATCAGATCGAATCCATGTCAGAGGACACTTTTTCCCGTTCCTGTATTGTAAATTAAAACAAGGAAAAGCCGGAGATCCAAGAGACAATGTTTTGTTTTATCTTGCCAAGAGAGAATGGTTGCATAAAATGTCATTTGTATTCAGATGTTGTAAGTCATCAATATCTGGTACCATTTTTTAACTGTCAGTTTATTATTGCCGGAAATATTTTGTTAAAAGAACCCAATTGGATAGAAAGTGTCACGTTGAGCTGCAGGCAATCCAAACACTGACAAGAAATAGGGATATTTAGACTCTGAGGAGTATTTGTGTATTACAAAAATCGCCCCTTGTACCGCCCAGAGTGCTTGAGAAAACGGGAGAAAGTGGGCGCTAAATGAGTTTAATCTGATTGAGCGTGCAAACAGCTCAAATACAAGCCACTATTTTGCCTTCTTACCGTGTATCAAAATAAACAGAAGTGTACTATTGAATTGTGAAAACAACTTCAGAAAAAATTCAAACAATATATTATCCAAACTTATTATATCATCAAAATCAGGGTCAGAGCAGCTCTAAATGGCGAAGGATTTCCAGGGTTTTTTCTTCAAAGTTATACCCGGATAGTGGGGAGGGGTTTACAGAGTGAATGAACAGGGTTTCCTATGTACAAGAACTTTCTTTTTTGGATCAGCGGGTTCCGGAAGCCCTGGAAGCCCCCTCCCCCCAGATTTGGCCCTGATTATGTTTTAACAAACTGTGTGCAAAAACATTCATTTTTCAGATGGGGTAGGATCTTCGTACAAGTTATTTACGTCTGCATACTTCCATTAATCCTAGTCATTCCATGCATTGATGGCACCAGTTTTCATACCGACATGTCTTGTCATTGTTGCAGCCTCCCAGCCTCGCTTTGTCTTTCTTCGAAGTTCCAAAATAAATCGTCGTTGCTGCTTTCTGCATTAAACAGCCATTGTTCCTGTGGTATGGAATGAATCCGTGATCGTCTCCGATGTCATTGTCCCGGCGTCCTTAATCCAACCGAAAATTACAAACTTCTCTTGATCAAGGCATCTGATCAACTACTGCTGGGGAATTTGCGAAGCAAAACGAGAAAGTGTAAATCCAGCAGACAAGTATGCGATTGACGTGCTTGAGAACTTTGCTGTTACCGGTCAAGTGCCAAAAGGAATCAGTAAAATTGTCGTGTACATCCTGAAACACGGCGGGACTTTGAAATTCACAGGTACAGGAAACTGTAGCCATTCAGTGAAAACGAGAGGTTTAGAGGTTCTGCATGCAGTGTAAACCTCTGCAATGTACATATCATGACGTCTTCGCACACCATTTACATTAACTACTGGGTTGTTTGATCGTAATAATAAACCCCTGCCCATCAGTCTACGTCAGACAGAGTAAGAGTCATTGTCTATACTAATAATATTGATACATATTGATAATACTTTTTGTAGGATGTGGGTGGATCCTAGCAGAGCGATCTCTGCAATTCTAAAACGGGGATGCTTCCAGGAATGTTGATGATTTGTTTGTTAATGGCTTTGTTTACTCCTAGTGTCCCGATGACAACTGGCACAATTTGTGTCGTCATTCCGCACATTCTTGTAATCTCAATTTCCAGATCTCTAGACTTGGAGAGTTTCTCTGCTGCTTTAACGGATGTGTTTCAGTCAGATGGTACTGCCATGAAGATTAGCATTTATGTTTTTTCTTTCTTGTTCTTAATAATGATGTCAAGTTTGCTGGCTTTGATGGTTCTGTCAGTCTGGACTTGCATATGCCAGAGAATGGTAACTTCTTCCTTTTCTGTAACTGTTTCTGGTTGGTCCTCATCAAAACTATCACTTGTTGGTTGTATTTATGTTGTAAAACTGTAAGATCTTCAAGCAGATGTATGCTTCGGCTTTATTATGCCTTTTAATGTAATTTGTCTTGGCTAACTCACGGCAACGACCAAAAAATATGTTCGAAACTTTCGTCGTACTTGTTACATAATCGGCACAGTCGCTTTTCTTCCGTCTTTGATAATAAATCTTTGATGGTGCAATTGAAAGGGCTAAACTTTGGTCTTGAGCTGCAATCATAAGGCCTTCAGTTTCCGTTTTCAGACCTGTCCCTTTCTGCCAGTCGTTTTTTTTGCTTATAGTCGACATCAGCTTCTTGGATTCTGGATGGATACTGCTCGCGCATAGCTTTACTTGCCCATTTCTTCAGAATTTGTCTTTGGCTTTGGTTTTCGCATCTTGTTTCACTCTCTTGGCGAGCTTAGCTGCTGACTCGTTGTTCTTTACCGCAATCTCATTCAGATTGTTCTTATTGTTATTATTTTTATTATTATTATTATTATTATTGTTTTTATTGTTGTTGTTATTGTTGTTGTTGTTGTTGTTATTTAAGTATCTCTCTACGTATGCGTTTAAGTACTATTACCTTCCTGGTCACCCCAGTGACCTGTAGAAGATAAAGATCTTATGAAACATGACACGAGCATTACAGGGGCGATTGTCTTATTACTAAAATCTACGAAAAGTACAAAAAGTTTGAAAAAAGCTGCATGAAAAAGCAACAAGGTTTATGACTTATAAGGCATCAATTTGAGAGTGCTCTTCGAAGAATACGAGCAGTACCTGTAAGGACAATTTTCTGGAGTTCTTGTACTTCATGCTCTCCAGGTATTTTCTCTCTATGGTTTTGAGTCCCCTTCTTAATCATTCCCAGTGCCCCGACAATGACTGGAGCAGTGCCTGCTTTCACGTTCGACATTTTTTGAATTTCTATCTCTCGGTTCTTATACTTGCTTTGTCAGAGTGCTCGTGTCAATTAAAGTGTACGTGTTGTTTTTCCTATCTTTAATTGTGTCAGGACGGTTAGCCTGAATCATCCGATCAGTGTTGACCGGAAAGTACCACAAAATAGTAGCACTTTGTCCTTCCGTGACTGGCAGTGGATGGTGTTCATACCAGTTGAGGTTGGTTTCAATACCAAAATGTTTGCATTTACCCCAGTGAAGATATTGCCTAACACGGTCGTGGCATTTGACATACTCATTTGAAGGAAGTACCGGACATCCGGACACAAGGTGATCAATTGTTTCCGAGTGCTTTTCAAAGAACCGGAACTTTCTTCAGTATGTTTGCTTGCTATTTCCGCGTAAATAATCTTTGGTCCAGTGCTGCAATGATGAAGCCTTCTCTTACTTAAGTCCTACATTCCTCAGGCACTGATGTGTTGCATCTTGATCTACATCAGCTTCTTGAATTCAGAGAGCATAATGTCCGTGTAGAGCTTTCTGGCTCCAGCGATCCGCAAGCTGTTTCAGTGCTTTCCTTTAAACATTCATTTTAACTTCCTTCGGAGTTACTGTGGCTTCACGTCCATCTTCATCTTCTTAGGTTATTTTTACACCTAATTCGCTCTCACATCTCTGTGATTCTTTGCAAAAGGAGTGCAGCTTTTTGTTCCTTTCTTGCCTGCTAACTTCAGACCACCTTTTGACCTAAGATAGCGTTTCATTCCAATTGTCATGGTTTTATAAGACACTTCAAGTTGTCCCCCTTTGCATCTAGGCAAACAGAGACAATCAACATCTGCTCTGGGGTAAGCATAGCACTTGACGTGAATAGTTTTCTAGTCTTACAGTTCGTAGATTCAATGTCAGGAGGGTTCCAGTTTAAAAAGTTGTAGCTGTATTGTACCACTGGTATAGCAAGCTTTATTGCCTCAATTCTGTTTTTTGTGTTCAGCTCAGTTTTACGCACTAATCTAACTCTTCGGTTGATTATTATTATTATTTTCATGTAAAACGCACTGGGTTAGATGAATATTCCAGGCATTATTCATTGATCTACGCTCAGCTCCTGCCTGGGGTTTAGAGTCGTAGCACTTTCCTCAAAATATGCATACTCTCCAGAAGTGCTGCTGTCTGGACACTTCCAATGATGTTAAGAATTTCCAGCGACTTGTGGAAACGGTCGAAGTGTTTGGATATGGTGCCTAAACAACCGATCACAATAGGTATTATTTTAACAGAAAGTTTATGGATCCTTTCTATTTCAAAGGCCAAATCTTGATATTTTTTATTCTTTCAAATTTCTGTTGTAGTAACATTTTGATCGGCTGGGACAGCGATGTCAAATAGTGTCCAATTGTTTTTGTGCTTGTCAATTATCGTGATTTCAGGTCGGTTGTTGGGTAGACGTCTGTCTTTAAAGATTGTCATATCACACAAAATTTTGACTTTTTCGTTCTCCGTTGTTGTTAATGGCTGGTGATTGTACCACTTGCTGCAGCATTCAACACTGTATTTTTTTCAAAGTTCCCAATGCACTTTAGTTGCAACTTTATAGTGTTTCTGCTTATACGCCTTCTGGGCGAGTTAAGTACAGCCACCAGCTAAATGTCGTACTGTTTCTGAAGAGTTTCCGCACAATCTGCATTTATCATTGTCGATAGATTTATCTATCTTAGATTTGATACTGTTGGTTCTCAACTCTTGTTTCTGGGCAGCTAGCACCATACCTTCTGTTTCCTTCTTCAAGAAACCATTCCTCAGCCATCTCCACGATTCTGTGTCAGCAATATCTTTAATTTCATCGAAAAACTTTCCATAAAGGGGTTTGTTCTTCCAGTCCTTAGTCTTCTTTTCATACATAGAGCGTTTACACTCATTTTTTTATTCTGTTTCTTTAAGAACTCCCTCTCTCAAGGCTTTTTTCAGCATCCATTTATCACTGTCATTGATATACGTTAACAGTGATCTTCTTTCTTCATTCACAAATTCTTCAACAGTGATAAGACCACGACCACTTTCTTTCCTTGGCATATACAGCCGCGCAACATTACCTTGGGTGTGCAATTCTCTATTCATTGACATGATCGTCCTGGTCATTCTATCAAGCTTGAGTAACTCTTCATTTCTGTTAGTAGTTTCCACATTAATGGCAAACATGCTATCGGACGATAATTACCTAAATCATTACTTTTGGAGGAATCTTTCATTAACAAGCCACTCGGGTGTTTCACCAGAGGTCAAGACAATGTTGTAATTGTTCCGGGATTCTCCCATGTAAAGAGTTGAAAGTTTTAAACCAGAACCCTTGGACGTTGTCTGGTCCTGGAGCTTTCCAATTGGCCATCTTTCTAACATGTTTCCCAATATCGTTGTCTAAAATGTTGATATCAACCTGTTTATCAATCCCTTCTAAAGCCTTCTCAATCTCTTTCAGCCATCCTGCATTCTTCGTTATGTTCAACTGGTACAGACAAAATATCGCTCCAAAACGTAGTGGACTCATCCGCGTCTGGATTCCCCTTTTCCAAAAAGGTTCTTACCTTTTAGAATTCTTAGCCAGCTTGCTTTTTTCTAAACGCTCTGACACAACGTAGCAGCATACAACATTTTATTAGTCTCTGAGATATTTCCTGTATTAATAGTTTCCAAGGCACTGTTAACATTCTTAACTATATTTTTCACTTTGCTCCTATCACATGCTTTCAGACTGAAACCTGTCTTCAGGTTTTTCAGACATAATTTTGACGATTCTGTTCCTCAACATTGCAGCCTCTTCCTCTAGTTCACCATCAAATTCGTAAACTTCAACATTTACAGACTGATTTACCGTTTCATCATGTTAATGTCTCCTGGAATAGCGTTTTCTTTCTCCCTACTATCATCGTCAACACGAGGGACTTCACTTTTTTCGGGAACAGGGTCACCTTCCGGGTTTTCTTTTTCTATGATCTTCCTTTGGATATCCTCTAATTCGACATCACTCAACCACCCATTTTTTCTAATCGCCCTAGCCTGGTCACATAGTCTCTGTTCCGTCACTTCAAATGGACGATTTTCTTTCCTTATCCTAAACATACGTTGCCTGTGGCCCCTAACAGGTTTTCCGTTGTTATCAAAGGGGTTGCTTCGATCACAAAGTTATTGATTTCTTTCATCCAATTCAATCTAGCAGTAGTAGGATGACGACCGGGCCGGTGCTGCTCTGCCACAGGACACCTGCCGGACGAGGCACCTTCATATGAAGTTCCGGTACCATTAATGCCGTTATTTATGTTTCTAGTACTTTCCATGTTCCACTCAAATAGAAGTTGGTTTGTGTAAGGTTTTCCTTCCCTGGTATTTTTATCGAGACACCATCTCTAGGAGTATTATCAACCATAGCTAAAGTTCTACTCCTGACCATAAGACACAGCTAAATCCCGACAGACGTCAACCTGGTATTTTCAACTGCGTTGGTTTATTGTTTTGAGTTTTCCTTCTCATAGGACGATTGCCAACCAAGGCTTACGACCTCGTCCTGGCCAGAAAGAGGGAAGGGACAGACTAAACTCCGCCGGACGTCAACCCGGTATTTCAAGGCCTCGAAGTAGGCCAACAGGTACTATACCTTGCCCAAGGGTGACCTGGAGGTAGTTGTGGCAAAGGGTAACCTCATTTTCCCACGTCGAAACTCCACAATCGGGTGCAGTTTAATGTCGATACCCAGGACATACGTTATTATTATTATTATTATTATTATTATTATTACCTCAGTTGATAGCATTTGCACATGCTATTCTTAATGCCGCTTTATTCCTCTTAGGCTAGCCTCAACTAGCAGCCAAAGGCCAAGAAGTTTCCTTCTCCTTACATTTCTAAAACTTTTCTAAGAATCCCAGCTGTTCATAATAAGGCTGTCTTTTGTATTATACCAATGTCTAACTCAATATTTATCATGTTATTATTATTTTTATTATTATTATCATTTTCCTTTTCTCTTTTCCTTTTGCTATACAATTCTAAGCCGAATGCTACACAGGCATTTGAGATAAAGGAAAGGTTAGTTACTCTGGTCTTTGAGATTTAGACAAAAGCAACAAATCGATCTTTGGTTTAATAAGACGAAAGGGAAGATAAGAAAGCAGAAATGGAAACAAATAAATAAAAAATCTAGCTCGAGAGNAACCAAGGCTTACGACCGCGGCCTGGCCAGGAAGAGGGAAGGGACAGACGAAACTCCGCCGGACGTCAACCCGGTATTTCAAGGCCTCGAAGTAGGCCAACAGGTACTATACCTTGCCCAAGGGTGACCTGGAGGTAGTTGTGGCAAAGGGTAACCTCATTTGCCCACGTCGAAACTCCACAATCGGGTGCAGTTTAATGTCGATACCCAGGACATACGTTATTATTATTATTATTATTATTATTATTATTATTATTATTATTATTACCTCAGTTGATAGCATTTGCACATGCTATTCTTAATGCCGCTTTATTCCTCTTAGGCTAGCCTCAACTAGCAGCCAAAGGCCAAGAAGTTTCCTTCTCCTTACATTTCTAAAACTTTTCTAAGAATCCCAGCTGTTCATAATAAGGCTGTCTTTTGTATTATACCAATGTCTAACTCAATATTTATCATGTTATTATTATTTTTATTATTATTATCATTTTCCTTTTCTCTTTTCCTTTTGCTATACAATTCTAAGCCGAATGCTACACAGGCATTTGAGATAAAGGAAAGGTTAGTTACTCTGGTCTTTGAGATTTAGACAAAAGCAACAAATCGATCTTTGGTTTAATAAGACGAAAGGGAAGATAAGAAAGCAGAAATGGAAACAAATAAATAAAAAATCTAGCTCGAGAGTGCTCTTCTCAAGATGAGAGTTATGTAGAAAATTCTTATTCGCACGCCTAGAAGTATATGTTTTTGTACAGGCTCGTTCATTAGTATATTTAGTGGCTGCGGCATTTTCTTTATTATTACATATATTGTCTTACCGGATATTCGCACTTGGTTGAATTTTAGTAGGTAGCTCTTTTCAGTTCTGTGTGAACGGATCTGACTAGTTCTGCGGTTCCAGAGAGAACCAAGAACGCCCAAATATCATTGTATCGGAGATTTGAGAAAGCAACTACTGATATCCTGTCGTTAATGTTTAAGTGATTTAGTATTGGAATTGCCAAACGTTTGTATGATATGATCGGGTTTTTTGTAAATGAATTCACTAATTGATTATTTTAGTTGCTGAGTTGTTGAACTGAAATAGAGTGGAATAGAAATAGGATTAGAATAATATTGCATGTTCAAGTTGAATTATAAAGTTTAGATTGATTGGATAGCAAGAAAAAAGAGAACTGGAGTTGTGATTTATTGGATTTATTCTCCAGTTTGACTTTGCCTCTTCGAACTAGTTGAGTGTGGGGATTTTCTCCAATAATTTTCGCTTAAGGTAATCTTTTAAATTTTACGCAGAGAAAAATAACCTGGTATTTTATTAAGATAAGAACCAGTGCCTTTCCCCTATAAGTGGGGCTGAAGAAGCTTGGAGTAGAAGATGGCAAAGTTGTAACTATAGACTAAAACACTTTGTTGCGAAATCGTCGACTAAACCCTTTGGCCATGACCAAAATCGTGCAAAGTGGGTTAAACTGAATCGAATTGGCTCTGGATATGGTCGATACGCGAGTTTCATGCATTGATTTGGTCTACGCAATAATTCGAACTTTGTATATGGTGAAACTCAAACGCCTCAACACGTTTTAAACTACCTAGTGATAGGTATCCGAGGTGACATCAGAACTGTTGAAGAAGACAAAGAATGTGGCTTGACGATAGTTTATTGGATGCTTAGTTTTTCTTATTATTGATCATACGCATATATACATATACGCTATATATATACTATATATAGTATTTTATATTATTATAGTATTATATAATATTATAGTATTATATAATATTATAGTATTATATAATATTATAGTATTATATAATATTATTATTATAGTTTTATATATGTATATATAGTATTAGAGTGTAACACTCAGTGCCAAAGATGGCACTGGCTAAATTAATAACCATGGGGAAACGACACATAAATGAACAAGTAGCAGGACAATGCGAAAAAAAACACAACGAGCAACACATACACACACACATGCACACACACACACACACATATATATATATATATATTAGTCCAAAGTGTGTTTTTCATATATNTCACAAAAGACAACCGACACCGATACAAACAGTACTAAGAACAAAAAAACATGCAACTGCCGACAAAACAACACATGCCCACTTGACGGTAACTGTCTACAAAAATCGGTTGTTTACCAAGCAACCGTTACACGCAAAGACAACAACACCACTGAAACATACATAGGACTGACAGAAAACGAATTCAAAACCAGGTACAGAAGTCACATCTCATCTTTTCGAAACAAAAAATACAGGAACTCGACGGAACTCAGTAAATACATTTGGACATTAACAGACGCAAATATAGACCATACAATATATTGGAGAATCCTTTCAACAAACCGACCCTACAATAACTCGAACAAAAGATGCAACCTTTGCATAAAAGAGAAATACCTCATTATTTACCGCCCACACTTAGCTACTCTGAACAAAAGAAACGAACTTGTATCTTCTTGCCGACATAGGAAAAAACTTTTGTTAATAAATACTTAAGCGTATCGAAAATATTTTTAAATAAGATATAAAGCGCACCTGGTTTATTTTTAGTTTTACATTTCCTGAAGAGTGAATAAAATCAAGAAACAGGCTTGTCGAAATGGACTGTGTAGTTTTTTTATTCTTTCCAACTTATCATATCTTATATTACGCTCTGCATTTATATATATATATATATATATATATATATATATATATATATATATATAGTGTGTGTCTTTGGTTGTGACAACGCTCTACAGGCACCACAGTTGTTTCAAAATGTCGCATTCGTTCTATCTCAATTTTATTAATTTTTTTATATGATAATAACACTTCTAAAAAAATTTTCTTATAATTTGCACTTGGCTATTAATAAAGCTACTGTTAACCAAGCTGACCAGGTTGTCCCCTTTTTAGTTTGTCAGAACTTTTCATTGGACTCCAGAAACCTTAAGAATCTCATTTTTAAATGTGACCAGTCCTTGGGTTAGAACCTAGACTCTGGACACACTTTCAAAATGTTTGGTGATTTGTTGAAAATTAATTATTAAAACCATCGTTGTTGGTATAATAGAACAGTGTGTTTTAACGTTTTAGAATAGAAAGGTGTTACAAATAATAGCATAATAATAGACAGACGTTGTTAGAACTCTAGAGACCGTCTTTCAAAGTCCAAAAGCTTTTAAACACATACAATGAGAGAAATGCTTTATAATTGTAAAATTACTCAGGGGAGATGAGAAATTTGATTGAACAGAAAGGATTTGTCCCAACTCAGCTGAAAATGGAATGTTACAAAACCTTGCAGTGTCAAATATCATTTCCTACCCCTGTCCTTAGACAACACTTGCCTATTGTCATCTGTAGAAGGTTTTGTTAAGGTCCAAGACTGAACAACATGAATTTGTCATCTGCACTCTCTTTTACACAAACCACGTGACTGTTTTAAAAGGATAACTGCAGAAAACTTACCACGTGAAAGAAAACAGAGCATTATATACATGTAGATTAAAGCCTGGAAATTTTTTTTGGCAAGACAGGGAAAAATATTTAACACAGGACAAACAAGGCCAGGAGGTCACATTCAATATTCACACCAGGTAACAGGATATTTCAAGTTGTAGTAGAAAAATAAATATTTAATTGTTATCAATCAATCATTTGATATTACAATGTATCAACCATATGCATTTGGATACGATTACCCAGGACTACCAAGAATAACGTCTGTTTTGTATGACATGAAGAACACCAAAGTTGGCAAAGCAGGAAACAACAAGGAATTTAGTTTTGGTGAAAGTGGTCATTCACTTGGTTTACATACTTTTGACCCGTTATCCAATAATAACTCTACTTGCAAAACCGATTATAACTCAGTAACAGCATTCCCAGAAAATAAGCCAATTTCTCAAACACGTTCACAGCTAAACAAAAAGACATCGAGGAATTTTGTTTTAAAACAGCGGTTGCCCAGAACACCAGCATATCAACCATATCCACCAGCCGCACCTACTGAGGTTACCCAACCGCACGGCTCTACTTCAAGCGAATATACCTGCCGTACTAATAGATATCTCAAATGGCAACCTTACAGTAGACAGCAGCCTGTTTTAAATCACAACTGTGCTAAAAACTCCAATTTCTTATCTCCTTTACTTAATCAAGATTCAGGGTGTGCATGGAATTTTGACGGGATCTTCAATAGTAGAAACTCCCACGACCAAACATTTTGCATTGGAGAGGAAGGGGATTACTTTTTTCGTCTACTAACAAAATACAAAAACATTGACTGGNCGCACCTACTGAGGTTACCCAACCGCACGGCTCTACTTCAAGCGAATATACCTGCCGTACTAATAGATATCTCAAATGGCAACCTTACAGTAGACAGCAGCCTGTTTTAAATCACAACTGTGCTAAAAACTCCAATTTCTTATCTCCTTTACTTAATCAAGATTCAGGGTGTGCATGGAATTTTGATGGGATCTTCAATAGTAGAAACTCCCACGACCAAACATTTTGCATTGGAGAGGAAGGGGATTACTTTTTTCGTCTACTAACAAAATACAAAAACATTGACTGGGAGAGAGTGTATAATGGAACTAAACTACTATTGGAACCCCTGTTAATAGCCAAGGTACCTGTAACGCGCAGTGAACTGTTGCTGATGGTAAGTCGAGTAATTAAATGGTTTTACAGTGAAAATAATAATCGGGACCAAGAAAAGGGAAAAATGAATAAAATCCAAGTTACATCTGATTGTTTGTCTTCTCTAACTGGGCTACAGTTAGATGGAGTTACGTCGGAGACAAATATTTCCAAGTTGCCCTCACCTAATTTGCCTTCATCTGAGATGGACAATATTAGAGTACATATAAACTTAAATGGGGCTAATGTACAACAAGATGCAATAGAGGACAAAGTGATACCGATGCAGGTAGACAGTAAATATATTGACTGCAGTAAGGTTACATCGAATGCAAGCCACCCAGTCTCATGCAAAGAAAACAGATCAGTAAAAGATAGCATCGCAAATAATGTAACATCACTTACAAGCCTATTTGACAGCTTAAATGACCTTGAAAGGAACTTGGTATTGTAATATTGTACACGGCTCATCTCTTTACGGAAAAATTTCCCAATGAAACATACAATAAAATAGAGCTTTTAAAAAGTAATCTCAAAGATGAACAAAGATGTAAGCATAAAGTCATCATCTGGACAAAAGTTACTAACAATGAATATGTATACGATTAAGATGGTACTTTCTTACAGAATAAAAAATAGTTTTGTGCTTAAAAGCCGAAACAGGATATTTAAAACAGGGTACTTGCAATTTAGCCGTAAAGCTGGAGGATTGTTGGCATAAATAGCTTTAGATAGGGAAGATTTATACAAGATTTATACAAAATGTAATATGTTTGGCATATTAATTGGAGTTTAATTCAGCAATATATTCCGATAGATAAGAACTTAAAAATGGACTTTGTTAATGACTGTGTTCAAAATAGTCGCAGGATTACTGTTCTTAATGATATTTTGATTAGAATAGTAACTTATTTTTGGTATCTAACAGTGTTGTTTGTGATTTTGACGTTTTTTCCCTCCAAATTCAAAAAACACCAGTTTGACATCTGGAAAGGTATAGTTGTGTATCCTAAAATTACAGAGGCTTACTTACCCATATTTGACAACAGCAATTAAATATCGGCGTTTGCTTATGTAAAACGATATGTCATAGCACTGGGCAAGTAGGACAAACATGCAAAGAAAGCTTTTTTATAAACAAACTCCCAATAAAACTGCTTAAGAGGAATAAAGTACATTTGGTTTTTTGATAACGTATGGCGACTTGTTAAAAAATCGCGTTATTCTGTATCTATGCAAAGGACGTTTTTCCCTTTTAAAAATCCTTAGAGATATTGCATACAATGAGACAATTCTTCTTTAAAAAATAAGTGATAATGGCATCTAAAAATAGCAAGATCTTTTATTCCTTTTTATTCATTTTCTCGTCTTATTATATCGAGCCAATGCTCCATTTCTGGATACTATTGTTTGCATCTCTGTCAGGGTGTGCAGAAAATCCATGGTCTCTGCACGTACCCGGAAAAACTTTTAATCGTTGAAATTCTCATTCTTTAGGTTTCAGTAATGTCAGGGGTCTTAGTTCCTATTTTTCTTTCAGAGGCTTCCCTGTATTCCGAATCTTATATTCTTGCGTTTTGTAAAAAAGCCTCGGTAACAAATGTCAGTAATTGGGATATTAACTGCTATTTACTGCACTTTAAAACCAATCTTCATTGTCTTGCTATCTATTATGGACAGGATCTTCCAGCTGTTAAAGCATAACAATTTAAAACTAAAGATAAGCTTTTAATGTGCTTTTTCTTCCGGCTACGTATTAGACAGAATCAGACTCCATTGACAAGGCGGTTGACAAACATCACATTGTTAATATTTCTATCTTTGATAACTTCCGTGCTCATCACATAACCTGGAATGACTAATTTTTATTAAACTGAGAAACCTGGAGAAATTACCTAGAATTTCGCTCTTGTTCACAATCCTACACAGGCTGTTGATTTCCCTAACATATTACCTAATTCAGACGCTGTTTAGGTGAGGTAACTGTTTCAAACCTTGTTGACAGGCCACATCATCCTAAGAATTTTGGATTTAGTCAGCCCGGTTGTTTCTTAGTAGTATACCTCTGAAATGGTCGTGTTGGTGATGTGATCTTGCCAGGTGATGCCCAGAATCCTTCTTACGTTGTGCAGGTTGAAGGTGTTGAGTCTGCGCTATTGGCGGAAGTAGAGGGTCGACGTTTCACTCCCGAAAAGCAGTGTGCTGAGCACGCAGGCTCGGCAGACCTGCATCTTCGTGTTGGTGGTCAGCATGGCTTTGTTCCAAACCCTCTTTGCCAAGCGAGCCATGGTTGTCGCTGCTTTGCTAATCTGCTTGTTGAGCTCGGCATCCAGAGACAAGTTGCTGGAGATCGTGGAGCCGAGCTATATGAAATCCTCCACAACCTCAGAGGTGGAGTCACCGATGGAGATGCATGGGGTGCTGCTCACATCTTGGCCCATTATGTTGGTCTTCTTGAGGCTTATGGTCGAGCCAAACTCTCTGCATTCATCCGCGAAACAGTTGATGAGTCGCTGGGGTGCCCTCAGAGCTGCATCATCAGTAAAGAGCATCTATTTTATGAGAACCTCCTGCATGCTAATGCTACAACTGAATTCACAGGATTGATTAAGGTTGGGATTGAAACATTTGTACGCAGAAGTAGTTACGAACACAAACTTTATGATGCTTCATAGGTCAATGCTAATTTTTCTTTTCTACATTGCCCATCCCTTTCACTATGTGCAGTTTCTATAAAATGGAAATGAATCTCGGATTCTTTCAAACTGGCTAACAATGACTGCAAAACGATAATTTTTAATGCAAAATCTCGCTGTTCTGAGAAAATTAGTGAATCTAATTTTGTCCAGATACTTGGAGCTCGGAATTCCTGGACGATTTGTAATAAGATTTTGAATTCTGTGAAGTAAGTGATACCTCCACTTTTTGATAGTGTTTGTTTTCCTATATATACTCCAGGAAAAAAACAAACCAACCTTTTTGCAAGGTTATTTTCTACCAATTCTTTTAAAAGTGACATTGTTGTTTCTTTAACGAAGCAGTTTTCGCTAAATGATCAGATATTAAGCTCTGTTGCCATAATTCCAAGGTTGTTTCCAAATATTGTTTATTACCTTTATCAAACTGTAGCTCTTGGTCTAGACTGGATTCCGATAGTTACTACTGCTGCTGAGCTATTTTATCTTCCTTGCCATCTTTCTATACTATTCAATATTTACCTATCGGAGTCTTCTTTTTGTCTTCCTGGTAGATTTCTACTGTCAAATCTGTCTTCAGGAATATAAGTGATCAGTGTGGTCCTGGCAAACACAGACATGTCTTTTTTCTGTCACTAATAAGGTGTTTGAACTACTTATTAACTATCCACCTATAAAATTTATGCAGAACCTGGGTGTTTCTCTTAATGTTCAATACAGATTTCGAGTGTCTTACTCCACTGGTGACCTTATGACTTTAACCATGAAACATATCTATAGATTAATAGATATGTCTGATGAAGAACTTGCTATAGCTCTGAATACTTCCAAGCCATTTGATAGTATGTGACATGCCGACATATTTTCTTTGATAATAGTAAGAATCATTATTATCTAGTTGGTAGTTGAAGTATAAAAACTTTTTTATTTTGCTTTTTTGTTTTCTTTTTACTGTTCAACAGGATTCTCTGGGTAACAGAAATTTTATTTGCTATATATATATATATATATATATATATATATATATATATATATATATATANTTATGCAGAACCTGGGTGTTTCTCTTAATGTTCAATACAGATTTCGAGTGTCTTACTCCACTGGTGACCTTATGACTTTAACCATGAAACATATCTATAGATTAATAGATATGTCTGATGAAGAACTTGCTATAGCTCTGAATACTTCCAAGCCATTTGATAGTATGTGACATGCCGACATATTTTCTTTGATAATAGTAAGAATCATTATTATCTAGTTGGTAGTTGAAGTATAAAAACTTTTTTATTTTGCTTTTTTGTTTTCTTTTTACTGTTCAACAGGATTCTCTGGGTAACAGAAATTTTATTTGCTATATATATATATACGTAAACATCATTTTTTTAAAAGACTGTCGTGTAGAAATGTTAGTTCTAAATAAATAAGTAAATTACAAGCTTTGTGCTTATGAAATTTGCTGTAGGGTCTTTTGTATCATTCAGTATATTTTCTCATATCGTAAAATGCGTGTCACACTGCATATAATTATTACATATGGCAAGTATTCCGTAATGGTAACATTTCTTAAGGTTTTATCCTTTGTCTAACCCTATTCTTTCTTTGCATCAATGGCCTTCCTGGCAGCTTATTTCGATTCATCAGCATCTATGGTGATAGCAGTACCTTATAATCTGGCATTAGACACAGGGCACCGCATGAACAACTCAAACTTGCCGAAGATTTGGAGTCTAACCCTCCGGCTTTCCGAGAATGGAAAAGTGGTAGTTTGTTTCTTTCAATGTTGAAAACCGCAATTAATGTTTTCCAATAGAAATCCGAGTACTCATCTTTCTCCAGTATTCATAGAAGATTATTGTGACATTATCCTTGATGAGGTTGCTTCTTCTCTTGAGGGATTAGCATCAATGAGACTGTTTGGTTTGTCATTTTCTCGTGATTTTCGAAAAGTATTTGTAACTGGATAGGTCCAAATTTTGCTGCTACTCTTCAACCTCTGTCTTATAGAAGAAATCTTATTTATCTCAGTCTTTTGTATAGTAACTACAGTGCAACCCCGGTTGGCGACCACCCCGGTTCCCAGACCGCGATCTGCAAATAATTGGTCCCAAGAGCATATTCCAGCCCCCTAACACGACCACGCCAGGGCAATTGGTGGCTTGAGTGACCGCGCTATCTAATTAGGCCTGTGACTAAAGGCAGTAAATGGCGACTTCCAGTTGAAACCAATAAGAAAGTATTCTTCCTCAAGCCAGTTGATGACCTTCAGAGGAAAAGGTTTTGAAACACAATTTCAATGGGTACCCTGGCCTAATCCATATTTTCAAATTGTTCCGACTCTGTGGTTGCCATTTTAAAATGCTGTTGCTATCAGCGACCAACTAGCTCTTGCGTGCGCGGCGCGCGGTAAATTTAAATCTCCGAATAGGTCTCAATTCACTTTGATAATTAAGGCTCGGATAAAAACAAAGAATTCTCTTGCAGCCGGCATTTTTTTAATCACTCATACTCACATTCCTATTATCAATCTGTCGATTAGCCGACTCCTGAATTAATAATGACCGCTAATCATAGGCGGCACTTAAATCAACTGTGTCTATTGTTCGTGATTTTTACTCTCATTTTTCCTCCACACCTGGGCTAATTATGAAATGCCATAATTGCCGTTACAGAAGAACAAAGACTCCCGCTAATTGCCGCCTCCATCAGATCACCAATATTCACAGGTTTTCATCTTTACCGCTAGTTACCCCCTAGATAATAAAGAAATTTAGAATTTCCTCCACATTTTTTTGAATAAAGTGCCGACGATAATTGGCTTGCTTGACAGGACTTAAGAGGTGAAAAGTGCTGATGAAAAAGAGAAAAAAACTCATCTGATGAGAAATCAGAAATTACAACTTTTCTGGCCTTTTCTGTATAAAAGGGGTAAGATTCTTAAACCAAATCATTCCAAATCTGAGATTAAATTATCAATAGACTCTGTTTGATCCTTAACTAGTGCAAACAAGCCATAAACAAATCGAGTGTGTTGTTATATCTTTGTCTTCAAAGACGAGTGAATGCGTGTAAGAATCTGAACCATATTGAGTGTAAATTTTATAACAATTTTATTAAAATGTTATGTTTATTACAATAAAGAGAGTATAATGGAGAATATTGTTGTTGTTTTTATTTCAATCATATCTATCGATGTACCCGGGTTGGGATATCTGTTAATGCTCTCTGATGCTCTGGACGTCTTCTGCCTCCTTCTGAAAGTTGAACTAAAATGAGAATTAACGTTTCAAATTGCATTTTGCTGTAAGATACCAGTTTTATTGCAACACATGAAAGACCTATCCCTACCCCTCGGTCACACTTGGTGGATGTTTACTGAACCGTCAACGACGATCTCGTTCTGGTTCAGTTTTCACGGAGGTCGGGTCGGCGCGACCAGCTCGCTAACACGACCACCTGTGACTGATCCCGTCGGTGGTGGCGTTACCGGGGTTCCCCTGTATTGTGAAAAGTATTTTGATGAGCTTCTCTTTCCTGGTCTGTTTCATCCAGTGGTACTCGTTTCTCTCCAGGTCTCCACCCCTATGCAATTTTTGTATTTCGTTATAGGAAATGTGCCTGTGAATGAAGCTGCTTTCCTCCGACGTGCATGTGGGATATTCTTTTTTGCGAGCATAGAGGTATATGTGTTCATTCAGGTTCATTCACTAGTATATTTAGTGGCTGCGGCATTTTCTTTATCATTACATGTATTGTCTTATTGGCTATTCGTACTTTGTTGAATTTACGCAGGTAGCTCTTTTTAGTTCTGTGTCAACGGATCTGATTAGTTCTGCGGGGTTCGCGAGAGAATCAAGAACGCCCAAATACCATTGTATCGGAGATTTGAGAAAGCAACTACCAATATCCTGTCGTTTATGTTTTAAGTGATTTAGTGTTGTAATTGCCAAAAGTTTAAATCATATGACCGGGTATTATGCAAATGAGTATAGTTATCAATTGTTTTAGTTGCAGAGTGGTTGGACTGAAATAGAATGGAGTAGAAATAGGGCTAAAAAAAATTTGCATGTTAAAGCTGAATTATAAAGTTTAGATTGATTGGATGGTAAAAATAAAAGAAAACTGGAGTTATGATTTATTGGATTGATTCTGCAGTTTTCTTTGCCTCTTCGAACTAGTTGAGTGAGGCGGGGTGGGGTGGTGTTCTGCAATAGAGTTCACTTCGGCTTAATTGCTTTCTTCCATTGTATGTTTCGAATGTTTTAAGTCCAAGGGCAACTTGAAAATTCTGAACTTTATGGACCCAGAGGAAGCCATAGAGGTAAGAGCTTTACTACGTCTTGGGTCGTAAGCTTTTTCTGAGCTACGTTTCGGGGGTTAAGTCTTCGATCGTCATGCTACTGAAATAACAAGGTACGGGTATTTTTATACCTAGGTAGTGCGAACCTACGTGTAGACAGGAATGGAGTTATTTCGAGGAGTGGTGCCATACCTATGCTGTGTTTTTTTGTCTGTTGTGTTTCTTTCATATTTCTGGAAGGGTGTAGAATATATTGTTGATGTGATTGGTGTGCTGTAGGGAATTGATTGTTTCTTCTATTTTTTATATTTGAGTGAAATGAAGATATTCTACAACAGTATGCACTATTTCATTTGTAAGCTATACATTTATTTATTAAGAAATTCGACGTTAGTGCTAATACCCCAGTGTTAGCACTAGCGTTACCTAAACTAGCTCTTTCTGAATAACTTCCCTGTTCATATCAACTTAAAAGATTTGATGTTCATCATTTGAGTCTTATTATTTTACATGCGGGTTTTTTTATCATCCATCAGGTTTTAAAAACTTGAGCCTCGTTGTTTTTATTTAATTTGCTTTACTGCAATTATCACTTTGTAGAAGAGCTTGACTTCGTGACAAACAAAATATTTATTTTAAATTAAAATTCTTTGTTGGCCTGGGTTTATAATCCTCAGCAAACTCGTCCAGACTGGAATCACTGATCTATTAACTTCCTTGCCTTTACCATACTTTCTTCTCCTTAATCCTCTCTCACAAGGATCGATGTGTTGAATAATTTCTCATCTTTTGTGAAAATTAAGTTTTTTCGAACTCTAAGGTTAAAGCATCAGGCATCAGTCAGGTCGGATATTAAAAATGCAGAAAGCAATCCTTATCATCCAGTATTCCCTTTTTTCAATTGTACTGCTTCGTTGAAAAGTAAAATAAAAAGTTTTACTTTGATACAATAGACAATCATCACATTCACAGTAGCAGTAGTAGTAGTAGTAGTAGTAGTAGTAGTAGTAGTAGTAGTAGTAGTAGTAGTAGTAGTAGTAGTAGCGTATGGCTACATCTCCACATTATGTCTCTTCAGCCAGGTTCCGAATTCCTCATCACAGTTGAGGACGGTGTCAAAACCTCCCTCCAGTCTGGTTGTTGGGCACTGGAGGACGACGTGTTTTGCAGTCTCCTGGATTCCACTGCAGTGGGGACAGTCTGCATTGTCTTTTAGTCGCCATTTGTGCATGTTGGCTGATGTTCGGCCATGGCCTGTCAGCAGTCAACATTCACAGTGAGCTTCTGTGTGATTCTACTGTTTCTTTTTCAGTGTTCATTCGACATTGGTCTTGGCTGCTTACATGGGTAGCAGGATTAAAAGGACAGAAATAAAATTACCAAGTTATTGGTGAAACTTTAACTGCAGCATAGGTCAAATATATTGAATTTATTTTAAAATTACATCCAGAATGATCTAAACAAACAAACAAACGAAAATAATAGTATTCTTCTGCTACCATTTACAGTGCTCGATAGAAAAAAACCACACGAATATACAAGGAAAAAGAGAAAACTCAAAACTTGCGTATACAACTTAAAATTTTGAGTTTTCTCTTTTACCTTGCCTTTATGTAACCTTGTGTCACGTCTCCTAATCCGTGGTCGATGCAAAATGGTATTTAAAGTGCGTGAGGGATAAAGTAAACACTGCTCTGTGTCATGTAGCAGGAAGTTGATAATAATTGCTTATTGTATTTGAATATGTCAATGAACAAATACTCTACATACAAATAATCTATGACGTCAATATTTTGACATGCTCTGCAAACAAAAATTAACACACAAAGCTATTGAATACAATTCTTCCTTTGCAACCGAAGAATCACCAATATCAATAGAAAAAGGAGAGAGAAACACATTTTGAAAATTCTTATCCTTGTAGACTCAGTGACAGCCACAGATATATGAATTTTACCACGACGTGAGTCATAAGCTTTTTCTGAGCAAGGTACGATGAGACCAATACGATTTTTTAGTCGCATATCTTATCAAAGTTGGGGTCTAAAAAACCTAGAAGACACAAATATCATTAGGTTTGAACTATAGAATTACTTTTCATTTTTACGGAGAAATCTCTGCGGCACTTGAAAGGTTAAGGAAAATAAACATGGCAAATGATTTGCTGTAACTAAGAGCCATAGTGAAGTTAAATAATTTGAAATGAATAAGTTATGTTCACTGAATAGAAATAAGATGTATTATTACTTAACAGAAAATGACTTCTATTACCCTGAATGGCGGTACTAAACAAATTTTATTTTCTCCCTCCCTTCCCCGGTAAATGCCAACAGATTTCGGTCCTGCGTCATCACTAAAAACGTACTGTTTCGAAAGGCGAAAGGCGCAGCCGTTTCGCTTTCCAAGGTAACATCCAGCAAATACAGTTGCAGGCATTTTCAAAGTTTTGCAGTGTTTTTCTACATAGATTCTCTTTGGAGCTAGCTTTTTGCCACTATTTAAGTTGGCAGCTCTAAACAAATTAGTCTGACTTACTACTAAAAGCTTGTTTCCATAGAGCTGCAATTTCCGCTGTAGCGGAAAATGCGCGTGAGCTTTTTCCGCCTGAGCCTCAAGCCATTTCCACACAGCGTATTTTTTTCTTGGCGCGTTTTCATGTGAAGAAACATGACAGCAAAAACAAGAGTTTTCTCCTGCTTCAAAAGCAAAAATTGATTTTAATATTGCTTGTATTATTGTGTCGTAAACAAAGACGCCCTTAGAATGGAATTCAAAGACAAAGGAAATTCTGGGTGAGAAAGCTATTTCAGGAGAGAAGAAATAAAGGCTTACATAAGGTTTTAGTACAGGATTTAATGCTGTTTGTATCGGCTGCGCCCGCTTGGAGGGTTTACATACGGATTTTGTTTAGAGGCACAATAGTTATATGAACTGTTATTCACTTTACTGTGTACAATCCACTAAACCAGGTTAATAATTCAGTTATCCAATTCTTTATTAAT